>JAJOOR010019416.1:0-19540 GCA_036250505.1 Solanum acaule | reverse complement strand
AATCTCAGTTTCCTCTCATCTTAAATGTGAAAACATTTATAAACTTCTTTGGGAATACTTAGTTCCCTAATAACTTTTGAGAAATGAACTCAACTTTATACTCTTGGCTTAACTTGAAACTCTATACTCTTTACTTAACTTGAAACTCTATACTTTTAAAATGAAGTTAAAACGTTCAATGAAGACTCTTTGAAAACCTTAAAGACTTGCTTTGACTTACTTCTTAACTTCTAAGCTTGACTCTAACTTCACTTGACTTTGATCCTAACTCGCCTTGAATTGGATTATGGATTCAAGGTATATGATCACTTGTTTATGGTTGAGTTCGGGATGTCTAGATGCACCTTAGAGTGTTGAAAACAACTATAAAACATAGGTACATTACCAAGGAACATGTATGAAAAAGTGGGGAATGAATGGGAAAGATTGGCGTCCTTGGCGCTCTGAGAGGCGCGGGGCGCCAGCCTTCAGACTTCAGAGGGGCCTGCTGGGCGCTCTGCTAGGCACGCCGCCCCAAAAAGGGAACTTCAGAGTCCCTTTTGAGGCGCGCTGGCTGGCGCGACGCCCCATCCCTTTTCCCCAAAAATTTGACTTTTCTCCTTAGTTTCTCCAACTCTAAACCTTCTAAACTTCAAAGTTTCCAGCCCCAAACACTTAAAATCATAAATCCCCTTAATATACAATGGATTCAACTCGAAATCACAACCGTAAACATGTACCAAGACAACAAGGAACTTCAACAACACAACCAACAACTTCAACAAACACAACTAATCTTTTCTCGAAATTAAAACGAGTTTGGCGTGTGGGGAAAAGAACCAACCCAAAACTATGATCTCACATACCTTAATAGGTATCACCCCTGATGAAACCACGACGATCTCCTAGCTTGTTCTTCTCTTTCTCCTCTTCTTCTCTTCTTCACTCACAAACCATCACTCTCACTCTTTTAAAAAGGGAAAAACTGATCAAAAAAATCAGTCTAAATCCCTAATATAACCAAAATAATTGGTTAGGGAAAAGACCAAAATACCCTTACAAATGCGGGTTGACTTCCCTGTACCAACAGCCCAACTTCCAAAGGGCCTAACTCACTCATACGAACTCAAAATCGAGCAAACTCGGCGGCGTTGGAAAGATCATTCCACAAGCTTCGCAAACATAACTGGAACTACACCTAACTCATCATGAGCTAGGAGTTATGACTGTTCAAAGTTGACCAAAAACTCATTTTTTCCCATACTAAACTAAATTTTCCAGATTTTTAATTCTTTCCAAAAATGACTATTTCCAATTCCAAGCTTCTTCATTGTTATTTCAAATTGCCGGATGTTACAAATGGTGACATTAAATTATACCAAGAAGAAATAGATGTTACCTCTTATGAAGATTAAACTACGAAAAACAATGCCTAACAATCTACTAATTTCCCAAAAATATTTAGGCAAAATAGTTTGGTGGACCCTTGTACTTGTTTCAGTTTGTATTTTGGACCCTCTTACTTAATCATTTGTCGACTGAGCCCTTAGACTCAATAAAACACAATTTAACAAATCTCTCTGACCATTGACCAGGCTTATGTGGCATTAGAATGTCTGAGTTGGCAAAAGTGTGTAACTAGACGCTCTTAAGGCGAGTGAATGGAATTTTTCGCTTTAAAAATATTAAAATTATAAAAGAAATAATTTTTTTAAAAACAATTAATTAAAAAAATCTTTCTTCTTTGCCACTATCCCATCCTTTTCAGCCATTTTCATCCCAAACCCAACATTTTTTTTCCTTTTTCACAACCTATTAAGATCAATTTACTAGATCTTGGGCACATCTTGAGTCCATTGATTCACCGCAGAAGGAGAAAGCAGCACTGGTGGTACTCGTTGGAGCCCTGAATCGCAGTACAGTGAGAAAGAAGCAGTGTTGGTGGTGCACGCCGGAGACCACTGTTTCACAGTGGAGTGAGAGAGAGAGAGAGGCGGCACTAGTCCATGTAGAGGAGAACGAAGTGGGTGAGGGTGCGAGGTCATGGCATCGAAGAGGTTTTTCGGCCAGATCTGGTGGTGTGATGACTTAGGTTGTTAGTTTTGTGGAGGTTGGAGGAGGAAAGGAAAATAGTGATGGTGTGCTGCGGAGATGTAGACAGGTGAGGGAGAGAGTATATGCCATTTCGCCTGCAAAATTGGCGACGATGGCTTTCTCCGTAAATTTTGGCCGTGAAAATGGGGAGAATTGAATGTATGGAGTTTTCGTTGTTTCCATTACAACTCACCAAGAGCTTCACCATTGTTTTCGCTCATTAAACAAACATATCAATAGATCAAACAAAACACATAAAAACATATGAAAATGCAGAACATGAAATCAGAGAAATGAAGCTCACCAAAAAGTTGAACAGAAAATGGTGAAGTTCGTCGGAGTTACAATTTTTGGTCAGTAATACTCTAAAGAATAAATCAAAATTTTATTATTTTACCTTTTATTAAATAATTTTGATTAATAATTTTAAAAATTAGTTACGAAATAATTATGACATGACATTAATATATCTAACGTGGATATGACATGTCATTTATGTAAAGGAGAGTGAGCTACACACATGGTTGGATGGGATTAAAAGTCTCGTTTTAATTGAGTCTAATGGTTCAGTTGACAAAAGATTAAGTAAAACGGTTCAGAATACAAATTGATACAAGTATAAGGGTCCACCTGCTCGCCAAATATTAATAATAGCAGACTTTTGGATCCGTGAACTTGAAGCCGTCAAAAACTACAACTTAATCCTTTTTTTTTTCAAATTTCCGTGTGCTTTTTGTTTTAGTTTCGGTAATCTCTTTTCTTTCTTCTGTACTTTTTTTTTTTTTGCATATTGTGTTGTGTGTGTATTTTTTGTTAATGTGGGATCCTTTTTTTCTTGTTGTCCTTCTGTGTGTGTATTGTGCCATTTTTTTGTATGTTTTTGTTTGTGTGTGTGCTGCCTCCTCTTTTTTTCTTTCGTGCATGTGTGTCTTCATATATATGTGTATTGTTGTAGTATTAATATAGTAGTGTATGTGAGGAGTTGTGGTGGGGTGTTGCTGATTGCTTTTCGTGGGAAGTGGGGAATGAGTTGGGGGTAGTGGAGGGAAATCGAGGTAGTAGGTGGGTTGGGGGTAGTGTAGGATATTTTTTTTAAAATTAAATATGTAAAAATATAAAATAAAATGACAAAAATATCAATTAACTATTTTAAAATAATAAAAGAAAAGTATAAGAAAAGTTAAATAGCTAATCTAAAAATATAATTAAGAAATACTAGCTTATTTATTAAAGCTAAAACTAAAAGAAAATTTTATTTTTTTGTTATTTTCAAATATTTTAAATAAACTTACTAAAATAAGACAAAAACTAATATATCTAACTTAAACATAAAAGAAATATTTAAGGAATAAAAAATAGTGTAAAATCTTATGTCGGTAAAAAATTATGTGTCTATAACAGATGATAGTCTTACAATGTCTACAAAGCCTCTACTAGAATCCATGATTGCACCACTATGAAAATATGCATAGTAAAGACTCGAAAAGCCCCGAATCAACCTGGAGCTCACCAACCATCGCTGAGTATCAAGTGTTTCTATTGGGGAGATCTATTGGCTGAGTACTTGTACCTGCAGCATGAAACACAGTGTCCCAAATAAAGGACGTCAGTACGAAAGAATGTACTGAATATGTAATGGATGATACAACCATATGTAGAATGAGAGCTCAAATGAAACCAAATACAAATAGATAAGGATTTGAGACCACTTTTGCTTATACTTGTGGAATCTTGTATGTTACATTCTTTTCTTTACTTTTCTGTAGTTTATAATCTTTGTAGGGCATGTGATACAAATGACCAGCTGATCAGTGGTAGAAGAGGATAACCCACGCTAGGGATTTTAACCCCTGGGATGTTGTCCTCGTAATTACACAAATTGGGATTAGCCCATGCTAGACTTTCGCCCCTGAGCTGCCACCCTTCTATACCAACTAAAAGAAACTGGTTCAACATCAATTTCAAGAACATGTGTAACGCTGAAAATTCTATGTATATCACAGACTAAGAACAAGTGTCCTCTATAGGAATAGATCCTATAAGTATGGAGGAAATATAGAACTCAAGAGTTTGTTACATCCTCCTAAGAAGATGTGCTTGGAAATGCTACAGCTCATATATGTAACTAGGTAACCAAACAGTTTTTAAGCATATACTATATCTTTCTCAATTGAACTAACGTGATACAAATGGTACAAATGCAAATTTAGATGCAAATAACGTAAAAGCCTTTACATACCTTGTGGAGTGAGACGGTCGAATAAAATGAGCTCAATCTAGTCTAAATTTTGGTAACTTAAGATCCTTTTATGTATGTTACTTGTTGACACTTTAGCTACCGTTAACCTTAACCATAGTAATCATAATATGAATAACATGATCAGGTACAAGTGGAAATTGACTTCTTAACTTCGCTCTATCACACGATCTGGTTTATAAAGGAAGGTAACATTTCCTAAATGTCCAAGCAGCCCCCTAATTATAAATGCGGCGTGCAACACATTCATAAGTAAGGCTCTACTACACCCGGCTTTGTAGACTCCCTAAGACGAATTGCTCTGATACCACTTTTGTCAATTTAAACTTTAGACTCAAATACCACCTTATGATCTCAAGTTTATATACTTCCATCGATTTTAACTTAATCAGGTTGCATTAATATCTACGGACAGTTCACTTTAAACTTATTCTATTGTCACTAGTCGCATAGGAAACCGAGTCTATAACTATACCACAAGGCAATTTATAAGCGTCATATAAATAGAACTAGTACACGTAGAATACGGGGTGTTACATTTGGATCCTTAGATTCTAACCCTAGTTGAATCTTCTTCTTCTTCTTTAGTTCTAGAGAGCGAATATTTGAGAGGAGTTGGTTTTCTTTTGGGATTTAGAAAGAGTGAATTAAATGGGGTGAATTTGGGGTTAAAAAGGCTTATATAAGGGTACTAAATATAGGCAAAATAACATAGTATATGAATTAATTAATTAGGAAAAGACCCCACTGACCCTGAAATTAACTACCAGGAGACCATCCATGGACCCTAGTCGATGGACCGTGGTCTGACCCACGGCCCGTCTTGGTGGATCGTTGTTTGGGATTAGAGACTTGATCTTTGGGGTCTCTAACCACAGACCGTGGTCTGACCAACGGTCCGTCGATCAGGTCATGGTCTTGGATCCTCAGAACCCACTTGGGCAGGACAACTTCGAACCACACCTATGGTTCGTGGTCCACTCCACGGGCCGTAGGTGGCCGGCGTGGTCTGGCACCTGCAACTTTCTGGAAATCAGTTAATTTGATCTTTTTAAATACAAGGTGTTACATCTAGGCGGGGGACCTCGGGGTGCGGCACCTCGAGGTTCGGGGGCGAGAGGGCCTCGAGGTTTGAGGAGGTGGGTTGGGGGCCCTCGGGGTGCGGCGCCTCGAGGTCCGAGGGGGCTTGTCGCACAACTCCTCGAGGTCCAGGGGCCTGGGCGAGAGGGCCTCAAGGTCCGAGGGGTAGGGTGGGGGGGCCTCAAGGCACGGCGCCTTGAGGTTCGGATGGCGGGGTTGGGGGCCCTCGGGGTACCGCGTATCAAGGTTTGGGGGTGCCTTGGGGCACGACGCCTCGAGGTCCAGTGGAGGGTGGGCATCGAGGTTCAAGGGAGGTGGAGCCTCAAGGTTTGGGGGCGGGGGGGCCTCCGGGCACGCTGTCTTGAGGGTGGGGGGCCTCGGGCGCGACGCCTCGAGGTCCGAGGGGAAATGAAAAGGCTTCTTGATGATAATAAAAGATTGTGAATTTCCTTGTTGTGACCCCTATTTGATTGATTGGTGACTTGCTTGAATGCATGAAAGTGGACTTGAATGATATGAACTGTTGTCTCCCAGTGTGATTGATATTGCTTGTGTGTATTGATTTTTTAACATCGTGATGAGACGCTTGATATAAAAGCTGAAGGTAAATAGTTTCGACTGGTGATATTTTGTGATAAACTGAAGGAAAATGGTCTGACAAGTGATATTTTACGATAAAAGCCGAAGGAAATTGGTTCTGGCTAGTGAAATTTAGTGATAAATGCCGAAGGAGAATGGTTCCAGCATGTGAGATTTTGTGACAAGAGACGAAGAAAAATGGTTTCGGTTAGTGACATAAATGCCAAAGAAAAATGGTTCCGACAAATGATTGATGTGAAACCGAAGGGAAATGGTTTTGACTAGTGACATTGTGCCGAAGAGAAATAGTTCCGACAAATATTGACCTTTGTGATCAATCTATTTGATACATATATTTGACTTGTTTGATGAATGTAGTTGAGCCAATTGTTGTGTTGGATTGATTTGTTTTTTATATGAGTTGAATATGTTGATCTTTGAGACTGAAATGCATTGTACTTAAGAGAAACTGATTTGATACTTTTCGGTTATTGAAATATGACTTTTGATTTATGATTTTTGAGCCTTGTGACTTGTGTATTGTAGAACTATTAGGTTGATGATTTCTATGCAGGTTGTAGTTTGTGAAGGTTCGGTGGGGATGAAAAGAGTATTCAAATTAGCTATGTTACCTAGTTTATTAGGTTGCTTGTTGGGTACCGTGTTGGTAGTACTCACTCCTTGCTTCTACATTTGTGTAGTTTCTGAGCTCGGACCCATGTGATCTTCTTCTTCTCTTGACTTCGAGGCTTGTTGAAGGACTTGAGAGGAAGCTTTTTGTCATCTCGATTGACCCTCTTGTGCTTTTTTTATGCTTTGCTCTATTTGAGAAGCAAAGACAATTGAGACTTGAATTTATCTTTCAAATTTTGTATTTACATTAATGACTTGTATACATTGATAACCAGATTTTGGTGTATTATTTAGAATGAATAAGTTTTTCACCTTTGTTTGTTCTTGCCTTATCTTTCCGCATTTCTTTTATTCTTGTTGAGTTGAGGTTGACTTGTCTTGGTGGGAGTAGACAAGTTCCATCACGTCTTTTTTTGGGTCGTGATATGCTTAGTTAAAAATATTAATTGAGAGTGTATCCCATGTTTATCATCAAAAATTTAAACATTGATAGGTGATTAAAGTAAAATTTTAAACTCCATGGTGTTTTGTGGATTGAAGTTCTTAAGAGATGAAATTAATTTTTTGTAGAATATTATATAATATTGTATACTAGAGTGAAAATATGTATTAATATCTCTTATATATGTAGTTATACACGTTTATATAAGGTTGATACAATATTTACATTAAGTGATTGATATTCTAAATAGGATTGTAGATACACTATTGCAACTTTTTTAAGTATAAAGATGTAAACTAGGACGGATATGACTACATAAATACAATATATATTATGTTGGATCGTAAAGAGGAATCATTGAATCCTTGTTGTTTTTCACTAATAACAGACCTAATATTGTTTTCCGTGTTGGGATTTATGCAAGATACCAAGCTTGTCGAAAGGAATCACATTTGAAGGCTGCTAAGAGAATCCTGAGACATTTAAGAAGAAAGGGACCTAGTTTTATTCTGTCCATCAGGAGATTTTTTTGTATTTGGAGGAATATGATGATGTTGATTATGTAGGATATCAAGTTGATAGAAAGAGTACCTGAGGAATGACTCATTTTCTAGGCTCATCTATCATTTCATGGGGAACTAACAGGTAAGATTCAGTTGCTCTTTCAACAACTGAGGCAAAGTATGTAGCAGATGCAACTTGGTGTTCTCAGCTTATGTGGATCAAATAGCAGCTTGATAACACGAGTGCTCTCAATATAGCTAAGAACCCAGTCCATCATAAAAAGACTAAGCATATTGATGTGAGATATTACTTTCTGAGGGATATTGTTGACAAACGAAATATCAGCATACAACTCTATAAGACCGAAGATCAAATTGTTGATATCTTCACTAAAACTTTGACTAGGGACCTGGTCGAGATAAACAAATTGAAGTTGGGGATCCTGAAACTTAACTGAATGGATCTTGCCTGAAGCAATTAACCCTCTCATGACTATGCAAAGGCAACATGTATCCTTGTTTTTCAGTAATGTACGTTTTAGCAAATTCAGTCTTATACCTTTAGTAGGTATACACACATGGCAGAAGTGCTGGAGGAAAACGAAGGTTAGGTCCTTAGATACGTAATGGATCTTGAAGTATTATTTCTGCATCTGCTGACCAAATCCAACAATCTAGGCAATTACATTCAAACAACAGAAAGGGACCTGGTCTGTTCTCGAAGGTTAGCACTCTTAACATTGCATTTTGAATTATTCATGAGAACTATTGCAATTGCCACGTGTCTATTATCCAGGTATCACCATTGTCCCATCATTTGAATACCAATGACACTTCCTTTCAGGGTACCTAATACATCCTTTCACTTTCTTTTATACTCGCTATTTCTTTCAATCTCCCCAAAAAATTCAATTCCCCTTTCAAAATTAGAAATTTTCAAAACCTTTTTTTCTCCTCTCTCAAAACACTTCAAAATGTCTAAACTCTTTGTTCCTATCGGAGAATTTTCTGATGAAGAAATTCTTGAGTGTGAAGAGGGACCAGGCTCAACAAGCAAAAAGAAGAAGGTGGAAAATATGATGTCCAGAAAGGAAAAGTTTGATATTCTAAGAACTTAAAATATTCTAAGTGGAAGGGTGTCTAACCTTGAAATGAAAAACAAAATCAGGCAAGAAGAGTCGGGCTGATTCTTTAAAGATTCATAGTGGGACCCATTTGTTTGAAGGTCACTTACATGTATTGTATGAGTTAAAAAGTGAGAGACTTCTATTACAACATGGTTGTTATAGATGATAAGAGCCTAAATACTCAGGTAGGTAACTATCTCTTCCATCTGAATGAGAAAATTTAGGAGACACTTTGAATATGCCCAGGGAAGGGATCAGGTTGGTTGTTGGATGATCTGTCTTACAATAGTTTTTTATGGAAATCAACAAACTCTCAAATCTCAGCAGTGAAGGTATTGTCATTTTTGCATGGGCTTGGACATGCTTTGATGATGAGAAGGCTTGTCGCCCGGAGTGAAGTGATTCCAGGGAAGCTTAATCAAGAAGTAAGATAGATGAGATAGAAAATTGATATGAGGAACAAAATCTATAATGTATATGTACTGAAATGACTTTCAACGAAATATTGCCTTTGCCAACTAGTCTAGTTGTGTAAAAGATGAGAGCGAGAAAAAAGGCTCGAGAGACATGTCTGAAATAAATCAACAAAAGCTTCACTTCACCTGCACAAGCACACGATACTATACATTTGGTATTCCTAAAAAGTATCTTAAAGGGAAATATCCATGGTTCTTTGAGTTTGTCATTAAGGTGTTGTTGCCTAGATAACAAAAAAAGGAACTAGTTCCTCGGCTATTGATTTATTCATCTTGAAGGCCTTGAATAAGTTGAGTTTATCAATCTTTCTACCATAATGCTAGAACACATGCACACGACCATATATGTTAAGGATGATAAATATGGAATGGGAAAAGGGTACCTTTTTACTTGGAATGTGAATATCCGGAAGGGAAGATAGGAAACAAGAGTAATCTGTCTAAGTCGGTGGTGGAACATGATCAGCTCAAGCATAAGTTGAAATCTATAACAGTTGCTCTTGCTAACAAAGATACTAAGATCGCTTGTCTAAAGGCTCAACTTCTGAATAGCACAATCAGAGGAACCAGGTTGAAAGGAACTAGCAGCAAGAATGTTGAACTTCAAGAGAGGCTTCTGAAAAACCATGCTTAGGTAGATGCTCTACTAACCTTATTCTTCTGATCCCTTGCTACATGCCCTCATCTCTTCCTAAATTTCTGTGTCAGTTTCGGTTCCTACTCTTCTGTTGAAATTCAGTGCGTATTGTCCTGGTTCTCATTCATAATAATATTTCAATATGTTTTTATTACTGGTCTTTTGTTTACGAATGAAAAAAACCTTGTTTCTACTGACTTGTCTCATTACTTTATGCATTTTCACTCATGCCAAGTGTTGCCCAAGTGACCATGAATTTGCTTGAACTACATTTCTGTCAACTTGGTTTTCTGCTTTACCTCTTTATTATGATGTCAAAAGGGGGAAAATTGTTAAGGTATGAGATCAATGTTAGTTACTTGAAGAGTGAGATCAATGCAGTTACTTCAAGAGGACCTCCTGGTCATGCTGATAGGGGAACTGGTGAAAAGGGAAAACTTGAATAAGTTTGTCATCATCAAAAAGGGACAAAATGTTATTTTGGAGCTGATTTGAAGTTTTGATGATTTAACAAAGCTCGAGAATGATGAAATAAGGGGACCACCAGTTACTTGAAGAATCATGCTGATAGGGCGAACTGGTGAAAGGGGGAAGAAGTTGAATAAGTTTGTCCATCATAAAAAAGGGGGAAATGTTGTTTTGGAGCTGATTTAAATTTTGATGATTTATCAAACTTTGGGATCTAACAAGGGACTAGATCTAGGAAAGACTCGGTCTTCTAGTATTGAGATTAATGATAGGGGAATGAATTAAACAAAGGGACGAAAGTTGAAGTGGCTGGATATTAGTTTGTCATCATCAAAAAGGGGGAAATTGTTATTTTAAGATGATTTGAAGTTTTGATGATTTAACAAACTTCAGGAACTAATAAAGGATCTGGTCGAGGAAAGACTGCGTACATGAAAAAGACAAAAGACAGATGTCTGAAAGCTGTCAAATCTGACGTGGTTGGTGGACGACTTTTAAGAGTAGCAGGTTCTCAGCCAATGGCTTTTCTCCAAGGGTTGTGTCCATATCATATTAGTCTCTTCTCCAAAGACACAACTTAAGTTTTGGCGAAAAATGTCTTGAATTCTAAAAATCCATAAGCTTACAAAGAAAAAGTCATGTGTTCTTATATTGTAAATCTACTCTTAAATTATAAAGGATAGTAGATCGGTTGCTTGTCTAAGTCTTTAGGTTGATTCGGATTAACTAGAGTTAGTTAGTCGAACCATCTATTTTTTAGTCAAGCCTCTCTATATCATTGTTTTGATGTTCTCTTGGGTAGAGTTGTCTAGGAGTGTCAACTAGAGTTAGTTGATGTGCGGATGCAGTAGAGTTGCTGCTTGTTTATGCTTTTATCTTCGAATATCTGAGTTGGTGGCTAGAGTTAGCATTGTTGGGTTCTTTAAGTCTTGATCAACTAGAGTTAGTCGGTTTAGTGGGCAATAAAGTTATTGTTGAGATTCATTTGTAGTAGAGTTGCTATAGTAAGGGGGAAGGGATTAAGAATTCACTCCCTAGGTTACAAGAGTTTGTAATATGTAGCTTTGCTCCGTTTTGAGTGAATGGAGTTTGGGTTGAAATCCTGTGAGTACAAATCATGGTTTTCACCTCCCTTGAGCTAGGGGGTTTCCACGTAAAATCCTTGTGCTTGATTTACTTTCGGTTATTTATTTTCCGCACTATTATTCTGTTGAGGGACCTGGTCCTGTGAACACTAGTGGACGCATCCATTCTAACACACCACAACCCATGTTAATGAAATTGGGTTGATCACTCCCTCCTATGATAGTGTAAGTGATGTCTTGATTTATTAGTTTTAGATTATAGGGATCAGGGGTGTAAAAGTAAAGAGAAAAGGCATGATCAATTTATACAATAAATATAACTTTTTCGATGATTCAATCATATAAACAACAATTATGATCATGCCTAAATCTATAGCAAGTCGATATGATTCTTTATTGGTCATGCATACATTTTAAGTTTTGAAAAGCAAGACAATAATGACGATATAGTTTTGACTTTCGAAGTGAGAAATTGAATCATGATCCACATTTCATCAAACATCTATATTTAAGCATAAATATCAAGACAAAAAAAAAATTAGAAAAGAAAGAAAATGAAAGTACTATTGTTTATAAAAATATAAATAATAAAACAAACCTTTTAGAAATCTATCGTCTATCTATATATAATAGGAGAGGAAAAACAGCATACGTGTCAGCGCCACAATTAATCTTGAAATTTCAATATTTGAAAAATCAAATTTAAAAAAGAAATATGATTATTATTTTTTTAAAAGTACATGTCAGCAATGAAGAAATAACCAATCTTTAGATTATTTAATATTTGATTTTAAAATATTAAAAATAATTTATTTTATAATCTAACTACTTCAAATTTAAAATTTGAATTCAAATATTAAAATGTATTAATCATGTGATTATATATTAGCAGGAGACGTGAAGTGGATGGAATAAGGAAAAAACAAATTACATAGATTGTATTACTTTTAAGATACTTGATTTCAATATATTAAGAGATAAAAATAACATTTAATATTCATACATATTCTGAATCTTGAATTTAAACTTTTTTTTTTAAAAAAGGCAAAAAAAAAAAAAGAAGAGAAAAGCATTTATAATGTACAAATTAATAAAATTTCAAAATTGATTGCCAAAAAGATTAAATAATAAATATGAAGTTTTAGACAAAATGAAAACAAATTATATCCACTATTACACGTTGAAAACTTAATTAGTTTTAAAAAAATGAAGATCTAAAATTAAACTTTTAGAAATAAATTATTATTATTATTATTATTATTATTATTATTATTATTTAACAATTTGCACTTATATTTTTAAATTGTATTTCAAAATAGGAAATTTTAAAATTCAAATTAAAAAAAATAATCGTGGAAACTAACTAATATGGAATTCAAATTCATATTAGCTATATTTCGATAACATTGAATTTGAATTGAATAATGAAATATATGATTAGTTTGAAGAAGGATAAGATAATTAAAAAGTTTAAATATAAAACAGTTATTTACTGTTTCAAATTCTCAATTCAAAATTTAAATAAATCTATAAAAGAGTTTTAAAATAATTAAAAATTAAAACATGATAACTTCCCACAAAAAAGGGAATCACACACCCTATTTTTCGAACCGTTTTAAAATTATTTGGTTTAGTTTTTAAAACTTCTTTAGCAACGTGTAATAGTGGATATAATTTGTTTTTCATTTTTTCTAAAACTTCATATTTTTAATTTCTAATTTCGAATTTCTAATAATAATAATAATAATAATAATAATATATTTTAAATAAGAATATATTAATTCCTATTAATTTAATCTAATTTTTAAAATTTTAGAAAATGCTCCAACAAAACGGAATTTAGGATTATTAAAATAATGAAAAAAAAAACTAAACTGCACATGCCCGGTAAATCTTCTTTTTAAATTTGAATTGAGATAAGTTATTTTGTTGTGACTCTTTCTAAATATTTGCACCATTATTTTGACTCCTTTTATATAGCAAATTATATTAATCGAAAAATTATAGACAACAAATGAACGCTTTTTTAACTCCTTCTTATTCAGTAAATTTTTAAATTTAAAATCAGTTATAACTGTTCAATACAGTTTTCATACTTATCATTGTGAAAAAAAACTGTCACTATTAATATAAATATATAATAACTTCTACAATTATTTTACACAACAAAGAAGAATAAGCGATGGATATATTTGTAGGTATGAAATTCAACGAAGAACAAATTTTGAATTCATTTGATATATGCTATGGAAAGAAATTTGTATGTCAATCATTCTTCAAATTCTTGATTGTTGATTTTCTGCATAATCTTATTTATTAAGTTTACACTGTGATTTATGTACAAGATGTTATTCCTTGATCTTTGATTTCTTTATCTTAAGACTTTGAAGATGATAAATCAAATAAATAGATAAGATAATCAGAAAAATTGTACAATCTATTGGTGGATCATAATCTTAATTCTTACTGCTTTATCATTAGAGTAAGTCATAGTTCATTTTATTCTTCTTCTCAATTATATCATTTCATACTCCTATCTTTTATATGATTGCAGATTTTGCAAAGAGATTCAGTAAATTTTTAAATTTAAAATCTCTTATAACTGTTCAATACAGTTTTCATACTTATCATTGTGCAAAAAAAATGTCACTATTAACATAAATATATAATAACTTCTACGATTATTTTATACAAGAAAGATTAATAAGCGATGGGTATATTTGTAGGTATGAAATTCATCGAAGAACAAATCTTGAATTCATTTGATATATGCTATGGAAAGAAATTTGTATGTCAATCATTCTTCAAATTCTTGATTGTTGATTTTCCGCATAATCTTATTTGTTAAGTTTACACTGTGATTTATGTACAAGATGTTATTCCTTGATCTTTGCTTTCTTTATCTTTAAGACTTTGAAGATGATAAATCAAATAAATGGATAAGATAATCAAAAAAATTGTACAAGATATTGATGGTTCATAATCTTAATTCTTACTGCTTTATCATTAGAGCAAGTCATAGTTCATTTTATTCTTCTTCTCAATTATATCATTTCATACTGTTGAATGGGCTACTCCTATCTTTTATATGATTGCAGATTTTGCAAAGAGATTCAGTAAATTTTTAAATTTAAAATCTCTTATAACTGTTCAATACAGTTTTCATACTTATCATTGTGCAAAAAAAATGTCACTATTAACATAAATATATAATAACTTCTACGATTATTTTATACAAGAAAGATTAATAAGCGATGGGTATATTTGTAGGTATGAAATTCATCGAAGAACAAATCTTGAATTCATTTGATATATGCTATGGAAAGAAATTTGTATGTCAATCATTCTTCAAATTCTTGATTGTTGATTTTCCGCATAATCTTATCTATTAAGTTTACACGTGATTTATGTACAAAATGTTATTCCGTGATCTTTGATTTCTTTATCTTAAGACTTTGAAGATGATAAATCAAATAAATGGATAAGATAATCAAAAAATGTGTACAAGATATAGGTGGTTCATAATCTTAATTCTTACTGCTTTATCATTAGAGCGAGTCATAGTTCATTTTATTCCTCTTCTCAATTATATCATTTCATACTGTTGAATGGGCTACTCCTATCTTTTATATGATTGCAGATTTTGCAAAAAGAGATTCATGATTGTGATTTACACTGGTTAAGTGAGAATTACAAAGGTATTGCTTTAATGTGTGAAATTAACATGACAATAAAAAAAAAAAACAATTTCAAAAAATATATAATTTTTTTTTGGGTCTATTCAAAAATCAAATTAGATGATAATCTCTTTTTTGTTTTTTTATTCAATTATTTTTTTAATCTCAAGTCATCATATAATAAAATAATATTTCACTAATAAGAATTAGGACAACAATAGTAATGCTTACTTAAATGTAATTAACTTGTTGTTTAGATTTTCTATAATTTAAAATCGCATCCTTTTTAGGGATAACATTATGAATAGAAAGAGGCAAAGTCATTACACACTTTCATCATCTATCATGCATTCACACGCATTATATATTGTATGATTATAATTCAAAGTCCTAAGATTAACTAATATGATTATAAGACCTTATAATAGAAATTTATATATATATATTATCATTTGTATTTAAATGCAAAACTTGATTATTCTTTCACGTTTCTTACTTCCCAATAAAGATATTTAGTTTGTTTATCTTAAAACATGTCTATATATAATAGAAGAGGAAAAATTATATGTGACAGCACTACGACAAATAATTTTTTTTGCTATATATAATATGAGAGACAAAAACAATCAAGTATAAATAAACAGTAAATATTTTTAAACTTTAAAATAATTATTTTAAAAAAAAATAATTAAATATGCATCATAAAACACACACGTGTTCTTTTGACTATTTTTTTGAAAACATAAATATGATTTTTTTTTAAACAAACAAAGAGGGAAGGAAATCTGCGCCATAATCACAAATATCAAAATATAAAGAACCGTCAATTTATTTGATTTTCTTTGTAGTACAATTTCAATTAATCTATATCTTTAGTATAAAATTAGAGAATTTTTAACCAACTAAAACAAGATTTTTATTTTTAAATAATATACTACAACTTAAAATAAATTGATTTGGTAACCAACTAACATAAGAGTTTTATTTTTGAACAAATAAGTTGAAAGATAAGAATAATCAACTTTCCAATACACTCCCACGATTTCACAATCCTAAAATCACTCATTAACTGGTTTTTTTTTCACGTTCTCAACTTTCCTTTTAAGGATATGTATTTTCACTCATTATTCTTATTTGAGAAAATGGCCTAAAATTCCCTCAATCTATATCCGAAATCCCAACTACACACTCCAACTTTACGGATGTCCTATTACCCACCTAAATTTTATATTTCTCTATTTTATACACACCTAAGTGCTGACCTCAACACATAAACCAAATAATTAGGCCTGCGTGATTCCACGCGCTGGGTCCCCCGCCTCTTCAACTCCCATTTCTTGTTTTTTCCACATTTCCCTCCTAAAACGTAAAAGAACAAAAAAAAAATCCTCCTTTCTCATTTTCAATCCTTCTCCATTAGCAATGTGCTCTGGTAACTAAGTGCGCAGGTTGACAGTTCCACCAGAATGGCCATAGTGCCGCCAGTGACGATCAGACGACCTTTAGACCAATGCGAAAATATACCCATGGAGGAGACGGATCTTCAATAATATCGTCAGATTTGGAAAAATAAACAACCCCTTTTGAATTAGAAGTGCTCTGATCCACTAAATTTTGAGTTTTCAAGGTATATATATTATGAATTCTGGGTTTTTTTTGTTATCTGCAACTGAAATTTTTGGATCAATTTTTATGAAGTTTGATAGAGAAGGAAAATTTAAGGTTATTTATGAGATACCCATATTGGAAATCTAAAAAAGATGATTTCTTTTTATGTTAGATTCATAAAGATTTGATTATTATTTTTTATTTATGAAGATTTTTAGATTGTAAAGTTATGTTTGTACTGAGTTTCTGAAAAAGTTGCTTTCTTTTTGGATGGATTCTTTTTTTTTTTTGTATTGATGAAGAGCTTTGTAGAGTTAATTTGCAAAGGCATGTTTTGTTTTGCAAGTAAAATCGATATGAACAGAGGTTGTAATTCAAGTGAACTCACCGGAGCTCAGGCAAACAAAATTTTGGAAGTCTGCTAAAAAAAATTCGTCAAAATTAACCTTCTAACGCGCCTAGAAGAGGTGAGAACACTTCCCATGACAGGTCAGCACTTAGGTGTGTATAAAATAGAGAAATATAAAGTTTAGGTGGGTAATAGGACACCCGTAAAGTTGGAGTGTGTAGTTGGGATTCCAGATATAGATTGAAGGGTTTTTAGACCATTTTCTCTTCTTATTTTAATCATGGTTTCTATGTTATGCTTATTGATGAATATCAAGAATCATCGATTCAATTGTGATAAACACTCACAATTGTAAAAGGTAGCATTTCTTGTTAATAGAAACGCCATTGGTCATATTACTCATATAATTAGTGATAAAAACATGTAAAAACTATAAAATTTAATTGCGGATCACTATCATAAATTTATAAAATATTAATTTATTTTGATGGTCCATTAGTTCTCCAATAACACAATATAGATTTTATTTCTTATTATAATTGACATCAAATTATACACATATACAGGTGAAATAAATGCATTAAAAATCTAGACTAATAAATAAAATTCATAAAAAGACATAAACCCTATTTATCAATTATAACTAAGAATAAATTTTCAAAAAAATTAAGAATTAAGAAAAATTGATCATAGAATTTTATACATAAATTCATATATACAGACACATAAACGGAGAAATCTTACTAATTAAATTTGCTAGGAGATGACATTGCTGGGAAAAACACATGGGTATAGATATATTAGAGTGAGAAATTGTAAAATTTAAAATTTATTTCCGTAAAGAAAACAAATTTTAATTGTTTATTTAACGAAGTGAAGTGATAGATCCATTGATTGCTAATGATTGATTATTGCAAGAGAGTTTTTGAATGAAAGAAAAACCATTTGGTATGAACTGATATACTACCATTAATTAAGGATAATGCTAAACGGTTTATATTCGGTTGTTGCTAATTTGTAGGATGTAGATAATGACTAAGAAAATATTTCTTATTTATTATTATAATTATATTGATTTTATTGATTGTGTTTTTTTTGTTTTTGTTATAATTTCAGTGCTTTTTCTTTGTCATGCTGACAATTTTATCTACTCTATTTTTAAAAAATAAAGTAAATTGCGTGAAGTTGTAGTGATTTCAAACATGAAAACAGTAGTTAGTTTGCATTTTAGTAGGAACAAATATATTTAATTTTTTATTATTATTTAAAAAGAGACCACTTCAAAAGTTTTTAACGTAGATGAGTTCTAAAAACTGTTTTAATTTTTTTTATTTAATATATCTATAAATTAAATTGTATTTATTATTTAATATATCTAGAAATTATGTGGTGCTGACATGTGGCACTATTTCCTCTCCTATTATATATAGATAGATGATTTAGGCAGAATGATCTGAGAGGCCCTTGTACTTGTCTAATTTTGTCACCTGAGCCCTTATACTCTAGACTTTGCCAACTGAACCCTCGAACCCACTGAAACCCAACATTTTAAACCCTTTTTTTGACCACTTAGTGGTGCGTGAACTACAAACGCTACACGTAGCTTTCCACGTCATTTAAAAATGCCACATAGGATATGACATGTTAAAAATAGGCTAATCCTTTTCTTTCAAACATTTCTTTCCTTTCTCCTTTTCAACTAGACCCTTCTACTCCCTAAATCCCGTTTTACATTGTTGGGCAGTGTGATTTTTTTCGATTTTGTGAAGTGTTTGAGTTCACGTTTCACTCCATAGTTGTAAGTTTCTTGACTGATTTTCATTCTCTTTGTTTTGCAATTGTGTTTTTAGGTGTTTCATTTTGAATTTTGTTGTTTTGATTTCGCGTTAGGGCTTAGTTGTTGCAAAGGTCGTGGGTGATTTTAGGGAGGATTTTGGTTTTTAACATGCCTAATAACAAACCTAATAACAATATGTAGAAGTATTATGCATTCAATGGCATTTGTCGTGAATATCTGTTGAATCTAAGGTTTTTTCGTATCTGAATTTTTATTTTTTTATCAATTGCGATGGATTTCTTTCTTGTTAGTGGTCCAATTGGATTATATCAGATTATTATAGAGGTTTTTGTTGTATTCCATAAAGAATTAGTTTAAAATTAGGTTTTTTTTGTCGATTAGGGCTTTTTTGTGAATCATCTGATTGTATTCTCGTGACTTTCCAGGCATGGTAAGATTATGGGTTCAACAATTATTACACTTCAAATGTATTATGGGGGTTATTTTTTATCAGATCCTGAACTCAGGTATGCTAATGGAATTTCTGATCTTGAAAAAATAAGAATTGATATGGATGAGCTTCATATTATGTTTTTTCATAAATTAGCTAGAGAATTGGGAGTTGAAAAAGTTGAAACCTTTGGGTGCAAAGTTAACAAAAGAGGTGGTTTTTATATGTTGAAAAGTGATGCTGACGTGTTGAGATTTATTAACAACTTAAAGGGTGGGGACTTTGTTGATGTGTATGTGGTACATCAAATTAGTACTC
>JAJOOR010019415.1:0-19419 GCA_036250505.1 Solanum acaule | reverse complement strand
TCACATTAGGATTAAAGTAAGTTAGTCACATTAGGATTAAAGTAAGTAAGTTAGTTAATTAAGTCACATTGAGTTAAGAAAGTCAATTAGTAAGCATAAATAAGTAAGTTAAGTAAGTCACATTAGGATTAAAGTAAGTTAGTCACATTAGGATTAAAGTAAGTAAGTTAGTTAATTAAGTCACATTGAGTAAGTTAAGAAAGTCATATTAGTTAAGGAAGTCACATTTGGATTAGTAAGCACATTAGGATTAAGTAAGTCAATTAGTTAAGCAAGTCACATTTGGATTAAGTAAGTTAGTCACTTAAAGTAAGTTAGTCACATTAGGATTAAAGTAGGTAAGTTAGTTAATTAAGTCACACTGAGTAAGTTAAGAAAGTCATATTAGTTAAGTAAGTCACAGTTGGATTAGTAAGCACATTAAGATTAAGTAAGTCACATTTGGATTAAGTAAGTTAGTCACATAAAGTAAGTTAGTCACATTAGGATTAAAGTAGGTAAGTTAGTTAATTAAGTCACATTGAGTTAAGAATTTCAATTAGTAACATTGAGTATTATCTTTTATTAACTCAAAGTGGTCCACAATTAACAATTAAAGAAGCATTATCTCTTATTAACTCAAAGTGGTCCACAACATAAAGGCATGAATACAAACAAAAAATCCCAACAAAATAAACAAAGTAATGGAATAAAGTAGACAAAGTCAAGGGAATCTGAAACTATACTTTACTAAACCATCAAATCATAAACTAAAGGTCCACAACATAAAGGCATGAATACAAAAAAAAAAACATTTCTTTAACACAAAAACTGGAACGTGAACTTCATTTTCTGGAAGTGAAACCCTATAAAGTGTACTTCATTTTCACTCTAAAAAAAAAAAAACATATCTTTAATCCAAAACTAGAAAGTGAACCCTAGAAAGATTTTCACTATAAAACGCATATTTTACACAATAAATAAAGAAACAACAAGAAAACTACCGGAAAAACAGCAACAACAGATTTATTTACTATATATGAAAGCAAATCGAAAACAGCAAAACAAGAAAACTATGAAATCGAATGGGATATTTGGGTACCTTTGACGAACACAAGTTGAATTGAAAAACACACGATAGATTTGACAAAGACAAGGTGGAATCGACGAAGTCAAACTGGAATCGCGACGGATAATTGGATACGGGCGACGACTAGGGTTTTGGTGTGTGAGATACGCGGGGACCTCCGACTAGGGAAAAGGGACGGATTTTGGTGTGTTAATTTGGGTGTTTTAATTAGGATTCCTTTTAGAGGAAATTGGGTGGGTATTGGGTTATGGGGCGAATAGTTGGGTTATGGGGCAGATAGTTGAGTTATAGGTTAAAAAAAAGGGTCAAACGCGTAGTTCAATAGGAATAAGACATATGTAAGAAATTAGGGGTCCGTTAGTGAGAGGGGTATATGTGTACCTATAATTGGACGGTAGGGGCTTATGTGGACGCAAAGTATAACGGAGGGCATATACGTACCATTTATTAAAGTTCGGGGGTAAATCTGTCCCTTCTCCCTTTAATATATACATACATATTTACATATATACTAAACTAACTTTAAAATATTTAACTTAAAAATTGAAATTTGACATTTGAAATTTGAAATTTCAAGTTTAAATTACTTTAAAATATTTAAAATACAAATTTGAACTTCTCAAATTTGAAATTTGAAACTTGAAACTTGAAATTTGAAAACTTAAGCATTTTTTATTAGCTAAAAATGTTATTGAAAACCAAATAAACTAAAAATGTTATTCAATAACATATAATTTCAATACAAATAAATAAACTTATAAAAAAATAAAAATTCCACGTCCCGTCCCGTCCCATCCTACCAAACCCCATCCCATCTCGTATATATAGTGGGACGGGATGGGACGTATTTTTGTCCCGCCAATCCCGGTCCCCCCAATCCCGGTCCTGGCCAATTCCCGGCCAAGGCGTCCCCCGTTCTGTCCCCCTTCGTCCTGTCCCACAGTCCTCGTCTGTTACTCCTCATATACAGTGGCGGAGCCACCATACTATTAGGGGTTCATCCGAACCCATTTCGGCGGAAAATTATATAATATATACATGGTGAAAATAATTTTTTAAGTATATATAGTAGATGTCGAACCCCTTCGGCTACTTTATGTGTCTATTTTTTCAGATTTTGAACCCCTTATTGAAAACCCTAGCTCCGCCACTGCTCATATATATGGTTTTAGAATTTGAAATTTAATAAGATAATGATTAAGTGAACTAGGTAATGATTTTAACATCCCTTCGTTGGAAAATTATAATGTGGTGATCCATTAAAAGCTTGCTATTTTAGAGCATAGTAAGTTGCCACAAATAAATCACTTTCGTGGTGACCACCTATTATAACAAATTCTTCGCAGGAGATATTAAAATTTCACCTTAAAGATCATCGTAAAAGAAAATATAGTATAGTAAAAGTGATTATCATTTTATTTATTTTTTAAAAAAGTGGTAAAACAGGCTAAAAATCTCCAAATTAAAGGTGCTTTTTTCGATATAAAAAAAATTAAAATTTTTATTTATTTGTTGTGTTTGGTACATAAGTAAAAAATATTTATTTATCATCTACCCAAGTACTAGCAGAGGTGAGGGTAGGGCTGTGGGCAGAAGCAAGGGTCTGGATTAGGAGTTTGAGGGTTAAATTTTAGGATAGAAGAAAAATATTGTAAAACGTGTTTTTTTTTTTAAAAAAGAAACTTTTGGTTACGATGGAATCAATGGTGGACTCAGAATTTTCAGTAAGGGGTATCTGTCACAATCCGAGCCTACGTCCTGGACGTGGCCGGCACTGGAGAACCATTTCTGGTTCCCAAGCGAACCCTCATCTTGGCCGACTACAACCGGAAGACTAACTCAAGCATACAAAGCTTAAAATTGAATAAAATTCATTGAACTCAATTACAAATCTTTAACTCAAATGAATAACTCTGAATAAAAATAGAATATTCAAATAGCCAACAATAGACAACTCAAGTCTTTAAAACATTTAATAAGATAAATGAAACAAACTTCTCAAACTCTACTATCTATCTATGAAGCCTCTAAATGACAAGGATGGAAGTCGGGACAAGACCTACGACATCCTGACGAAACTGAAAAGTAAATGAAATCCTCCAGAAGCAAGGAGGCTTACCATAGCTAACTGGAACTGCAAGTGGTATCAACGAAGCGCCTGTTGATGATCCTGAATACCTATATCAGCATCATGAAACGATGCAGGCCAAATGGCTTAGTACATGAAATGCACGAGCATGTAAGGGGAATTCTAAAGCATAACATAAGCTTGAACTTGATAAAAAGGAAACATACTTACCTCTTCTCAACTCACTCAACTAAACTCAACTCAAGAATAAGATACTCAACTCAAAGATATGATACTCAACTCAAGATAAAGCAACAATAAAAGATGCAATATATGAAAAACTTTTAAAACAGTAGATAACAACTCAATGTATTGAAGAATATAATAACAACTCAATTTGTATATAAAAATATAATATAACTCTGTGGGAGATTCTCTAACCGACAACCAACACTATGAGCTATGTGATGATACAACGTCTCGCCCACGCTGTCAGAACTGTCCTACACTTTGTCGGAGTATAGGACCTCTCAACTAAGTGGATCCACTAGTCTATGCTAAAAAGCATTAAGGAATCAATTAAAAAGTATGACCCTTTCTACCCACGTTGGCTACAGGGTTTATGGAGACTTGAGTTATTTGAACTCGTCCCCATATCAGTGCTCAATTCTACTCAGCTCATATGTTTAAAAACATAACTCTTTCTGTGGTTTGGGATTATTACTCAAAATCTTTCTCTTAAAAGAGATGTTACTCAAACTGCTCAAAACTCTTTTGGAAATCTCAGTTTCCTCCTCTTTTAAATGTGAAAACAGTTACTCTTGGGAATACTTAGTTCCCATATATCATTCTAAAGAAAATGAACTCAACTCTACTCTTTCTCAATTCAAGTGCTCAAGTCTTAAAACAAGTTTAGAAAAAAATTGTAAAAGACTTCTCAAAATAAAGTTCATGCCGAATTATGGACGTGATCGACTCAATTCAAGGTCTTCAATAACGATACATAGAACTCAATACTCGAGACTCAATAACTCAGAACTCAATAAATTCAATGGTAATACTTGTTTCAAGAATGCTCGACTCATAGGGTTCATGCAGAACCATGGGCATGAACTACTCAACTCAAGGACTTAAAGATACTTCTCATCTCCAGATTACTCGACTTATAGGGTTCACATGGAATTATGGGCATGAACAGCTCAAATCAAGGGCTTCATGGGTAACATTTAGTAGTCCATGATTAGAAATAACATCTCAAAAGGTATTAGAAACTCAATACTCAAGACTTAGAATTTGAAGATACTACTCTTTTCAAAGATACTCAACTTATGGAGTTCATGCAGAATTTATGGGCATGAACGACTCGACTCGACTCGAGGGTCTATATAACAACATGGAACTCACGTATAAAACTCTTCCCATTCTCATACTTACTTTCTCAAAACTTAGTTCAAATCGATAGTTGATCTCAAATGATTCACAATTGAACTCAAAAGCTTTCTTGAACTCTACTCTTAACTCTCTCTTGAATGTGAATTGTGAATTATGAATTCAAGAGTTATGGTTCATGATATGAAGGATATCGTGGTGAAAAAGTAGACTCATGAATACATTCTCCTCACTCTCAAACTCACTTGATCAAACAAGTTATTTGAATTTGTAGAAAACTCCTTAAAAGACTCAAAAGAGACTTTTTAAAATATTCGAAAGAACTCTCAAGACTTGACTCTTAACTCTAACTTGAATTTTAATTATGAATTCAAGGTTATAATTCATGTTATGAATGATTTCTAGGTGTTTAGAAGTAGTTTAGAGTGTTTAGAATCGATAGGGCTAGAATGTTCCCTTTTAAAGAACTCAAACGGGCAACACGACGGGGAAGGGGTGGGGGCAGACGACCCTGGCACACTGAATTGCGCAAGGCGCCAGCCCTCTACCTACAGAGTTGTGGTTGGGGCGCCAGGCCCCAACCCAGAAAACCCGACGACTTTCTTTGCTCATTTTCTCACCCTAACTCGCCTAGAATCAAACGGTTTCTTTCCCAATCACTTAGATTCGAATACCCAACCTAAGTACATGATACATCCAAACTTACACCTCAAATAAGAAGCATAAACGGTCGATGTCAATTTACAGAACCCAACTAGAGTTGAGGTTGATCCCATAGAGAATTTCTTTACAGATAAGGTTTCACTTTCGCGTTTATTCGAATGTTGTTATTATCTCCTAAACAAGTAAAAATGGAAAGTAAATTGGGTTTGATTGAAATATTATAAGTACCAAAACTTGCAGTCAAACCAGATTAATGGCTAACAGATTATTTTGTTGTAAGATTAATTCAGTTAATTAAGATAAACCGGGATTGTGTTCACCATAACATTAATTCTAGTGTTCTTTCGTAATTGAGCGTCAGGCAATTTAATGCTTACAAAATCATTGCGAGATAATTTCATCTGACACTTCTCAATCTAATCAGATAATTATCACTCATGTTCTCTCGACCCTAGAGTGTTACTAACATTGACCCTCGCTTTGATATGGTGTTAAAGTTATTTTCTCTCGAACTCAAACTTTAACTCCAATTCGTTAATTTAGTTCAGCTTTTTCCTAACTCGTATTTTTCTCTCGAATAAATACCAGATACAGGCTCATCTAATGCGTGCACTCACTAGATTATAAAGATATTAAAAGCTAAAAACTAAAGATTGAAAACACAGACTGCCCTTTACTCATTTTACGGAATCGTAACTAGAATTTCATCATGGATCCCACAACCCCAATTGTGGTATTTAGCCACTCATACTTTCACGTAAACAATCAATAATGAAGAATGAAAACATGTTAAGAAAGACTTATGAAAATAATTAGCAAATCAACAATCATTTCGATAATCTGAATCCGAACTTCAAACTGATAACAATAATCAAAATACAAAATCAAAAGCTAAGAGTAAACCCGTGAAGTCGTTCGTGATTTTCACTTGGGTTTCAACCTTCTTCCAACTCTTCTTGGCCTTCACATTGGTTCAACTTCACGACAAGCACCACAGACCGTAGTGAGGACCACGGCTCGTGAACTCGTCTGTGGTCTTCACTTGGTTCCAATCCCTTTTCAACTATTCTTGCCCTGCACACTAGTTCAATTTCACGGCAGGTACCACAGTCCGTAATGAGGACCACGACCCGTGAAGTGGTTCGTGGTCTTCACTTGATGCTGTACAAAACTTTTTCTTCATTTCTCTCCTTTTTCACTTTTCATCTATTTCACCCGTACAACACAACCAAACACATTATATCCACATAAATGGACTCGAGTCTCGTATCAATTCTTAGTTTTCAAGCATTAAATGTGTCAAGATTTCGCGGCACATCAGTACACACTAATCTACTCAAAATAACCCTAAAATCCCAAGGAT
The DNA here is from genome assembly GCA_036250505.1 of Solanum acaule. Classification (NCBI taxonomy): domain Eukaryota; kingdom Viridiplantae; phylum Streptophyta; class Magnoliopsida; order Solanales; family Solanaceae; genus Solanum; species Solanum acaule. Next base: position 12,867 of record JAJOOR010019415.1, on the reverse strand, counting down.
TTATCTCAAGAATTCATCAAAATCCCAACAAAACAAGATTTAGAATGAAACTTCAAGAACATTTATCAAGAACTTAAATCTTTCCATCTTTATGGACGATTTCGAATATGAAAATCATGTTTGGCATGTGGGTGAACGAACCCAACACTATGGAAACTTACATACCTCTTAGGGATCAAACTCATAGCGAAAATCCGCAACAACTCTCAAGAATCTCGACGAATGCCTTGATCCTTTCCTCTTTTCTCTTCTTGAACTCTCAACTAAAACCCTAGGCGTATATTAGGATTATAAAACTGAACCTAATCATATTAGACCCCTAAAATCTTACTAAAAATGAATTCAATCTGATTGGGTAAGGAAAATACCAAAATACCCCTCACTATTTTCGAGTAACTTTCCTTAACTGGACATCCCAACTTCAAAAGGGCATATCTCACTCATCCAAAATCGAAACTTAGCAAACTTAGTGGCGTTGGAAAGATAATTCAAATACCTTTCATTTGATATCTTATGAGCCACCTAACTCATTCTGTACTGAAAGTTATGGTTGTTTGAAGTTGACCCAAAACTTAGAAGAACTTAGGAATGACTTGAATGAACTCTCTTTAGTTCTTCTTGAAATCAAGGTGGTACATCTAGTGACCTTAACACTCAAGTAATTTTAAATTCCTCGGAAAAATCCTACTTACAACGAAGGATGGTTCGAGGCTCAGCTCAAAAAAAATCTGGGGTATTACAGTACCAATGATTATAGTAAAAAAAATTATAACATGACTATTAGTAGGGCTTGAACACATAACTTCATGGATTTCTTGCAACTCCTTAATCAGTAGACTAAACCTTCAACTTGTTTCAAAAATGTCAATATGTCTATATATATTTATTAAACCAAAATTTGACTCATATAAACAACATAATTTTCCAACGAGCAAGTGCGCTTGACACCCTTGACCAAGGGTCGGTCCACCCCTGGATGGAATAAATGCAATAGCGGTATAGAGGGGTGAACATAGGTGCTACAAGTATATCTAGATGTTAACTCCAGTATTTATCTATATAAGATCAGGAATTGGGATATTCAAAATAAGGTAGAAGTGATTTTTGTGGTAGATAAGTTGATGGAAGTGTAACTGAGATGGTTTGGACACGTCAAGAATAGATGTGTAGACACATCAGTGAGGAGGTGCGATAGGTTGGTTATAGAGGGTACGAGAAGAGGGAGAGGCAGACCGAAAAAGTATTGGGGAGAGGTGATAAGACATGGTATGATGTATCTTCAGGTAACCGATGACATGACCTTAGATAGAAAGATGTGAAGGACACGTATTGAAATAGCAGGTTAGTAGGTAGTGTAGGGTTGTCTTGCTAAGGAGGGTTGATGTTTGCCATTTTAATAGTTATTTTATTCTAGTTCTTGTTTCTTTTGATATATAGCATTGTTTATTATTGCTTTCAATAATCTATCATAATATGTTGTTTATTGATTATCGTACTATTATATTGTTGTCTTTGCTCCCTTTTCTGGTAGACTTTGCACCGTTTTCTTGTTGCTTGCTATCTTTTCTTCACTGTTGCCTTTTTGTTCACTTGAGCCGAGTATCTTTTGAAAACAACTTTTCTATCACTAGAGATAGTGATAAGATAGCAAGCACTATATATTGTTGGGATTTCATGGGGTATGTTGTTGTTATTGCTATTTCTTCTATATATTAAAAAAAATATTATTAAGCTTTCATTAATTAAAAAATATTAATTATTTTCTTCTGCAATATATTTTCAATTCCAAGATTTTAATTTTTTTTTTCAATTTCGTAAGTCTTTTGTACAGTTTTGTCTAATATTTTATGACTTTATATTAAACTACTCAAATTTTTATATTATCAAATAATTCTTTTAAGAAACAAAATCTAAGATGTTATATTACAAATACATGGCTAATATATCATTAACTTGGAATAACATCAATTATATAAAAATAATTAGTACTAACATTTAATGTGAAACTAGAGTCATGTTTTGTAAAAATATTATAACTAAAATATTATTTCCTTCCATTTTATGTTTTGTGTTTGACTAAGCTCTGCATCTCACGAATTTGGGTAGAAAAGATGAGTCCTTGAGCCCTAGACCTTGACTTCTTTTTCTTCTTCAATGGAGGTTTTAAGATAAAATCCCCCATGAATCCATGATTTTCCCATAACCCTAATTTATGACTATGTGATGTGGGTGAATTGTAGTAAGATGAATGTTATGCAATTGATCTTGTAATGGTTTAGTTACTTGAATTATGTCATTATTCATGCCTAAAACCTAGTAATTCTAGGTGTGTTGGTGAATTGTGATTCATGGCATGTATAATCATGATGCTTATGTATATGCTTTGTGATTTCAATGCAAGTAATGTGATCATGACTACAATGCAATTGTGATATTGTTGAAAGGTTATTCTCAACTATACACTTGTGAATGATGATGATATGTTGCGAAAGGTTTCTTCAATGTAATGTTATACCTTGAATTGGTAGGCTTAGGGCATCCTCTTCTTATGTAATTGAAAGTGATCTTGATTGATGTACATTGAATTGGTAGGCTTAGGGCATCCTCTTCTTGTGTAACTAAAGTATCTTGACTTAATGAACATTGAATCGGTAGACCTAATGGTGGTAGCCCTTTTCATGTAATTAATAATGTACCTTGATTCGGTAGACCTAATGGTGGTAGCCCTTTCATAAATGATTAATGAAGTATTCTAAGGCTTTGTCTTAATTCGGTAGACCTAATAGTGGTAGCCCTTTCATGATGAGTCTATGAACTACTATGATGATGAACCTTGAATCGGTAGACCTAATGGTGGTGGCCCTTTCCTGAGGATTCAATGAGTTATCCTAATAATGTACCTTGAATCGGTAGACCTAATGGTGGTGGCCCTTTCATATGTGTAATAATATACTTTGGTTCGGTAGACCTAATGGTGGTAGCCCTCTCAAGTATAATAATGTTAATGAGAATGAACTACTCTATGGGAATTTAAAGATTAACACCGAGTGGATATGGTAAGGTGGAAACTCTCCCCACGTTAGGCCGGGTTTCAATGAACACCTTCCTTATCTCATAACTATGTGCCCACATAGGTTATTAGCTAGTGGATCCACCTAAGCTAAAATGTTACCGGTCCTACCTTAGGCAAGTAGACCAACCCTTTACGGTGTGGGATAGACAACGGATTCCATGATTTGCTCACATGGTCTATGTCGGTTAATGCTTATTCCCATCATGTGAGTTACGTGTTATGGTTACTCAAGAGGTTTTATGAAGTGTGAGTGGTAGTATGGGATGTCATTCATGCATTGCACGAGTAGGCTTTGAGAGGGCTATGGTGTGTTTCTCTAATGACATAATGTCTAATGAAATAAATGTGCTCATAATGATGCTAATGAGAATGTTGACTTAAAGGCTTAATGTAATGATGAATGCTTAACTTGGAATGTTATTATGAGTTGGTTTCCTTGTCATGACTTATTAAATGTGAATGTTCCTTGTCTATGATTATTGACTAAAGATGAGAATGAAGATGGGTAAGTATGTCTATGGTGGCCTCAAAGTGGTACTTAGTATGAATGGTATATTATGGGATGCCATTCCTACATTGCACAAGTATAACTTAGGGTTACTTAAGATGATGGTTCTAATGTGTAGTAATGACTTACATGATGATTATGCTTGTATCTTATGCCTTTTATTCTATAGTTCATAATGTTTCTCAAACTTGGAAAATGCATGGTTTTCAACCAAAATGTCCTTTTCAGCATGATTTTTGCATGGCTATCATACTTAGTACATATTTGTGCTAACTCATATTTCTTCTACATTTTTCTACAAAGTGTAGGTTCCGGATCTTAAGGTGATTTCTTGGATTAAAGCTTGGATTGACTATTCTCTCTAAGCTTTTGGTGAGTCCTCAAGATTCGAGGACATATGAGAATCTTTAGTAGTTTCTTTCATGTCATTTTATATTTCGGACTATGTTGAAGGGTTGTTACCCTATCTTTGATTCAAAAGTTGTAGTAGATGGCCATGTGAGACAAAGTTAGACTTTCGTTGTTTTTAAATAAAGACTTTGATTGTTTGGATAAAAGTTTTAAATTTCGTACCATTTTCTTATGTCTTATGTTATGAATGCTATGAGGCTTGTATGAGGCCCTTCGAAGTCTTGGACGCAGTATTACATCCGGGGTATAGGCTCGGATTGTAACAACATGATCTAAAACAATTATAATGACACTGTATTTAAGAAATAAAAAAGAAAACTTTTCAACTTTGTGATCTAAAACAATTTATCGTTTAATTTGATTTGTCAACTATTTTTGAAAGACACTTAAACTGCATTAAAGACTTAACAGCAAGTCTTGAAAATAGTTCAATTGTGATATCATCGGAAAAAAATGTAGGGTTTTGTTGTGTTGATAAATCAGATAACAAAAAACTTATACTAAAAATCAAAATATTATTATATCAAAACTAATATAAAGAAAAACATTGAAACTTTAGAGAGAATAAATCTCCCCATAAACAAAAGTCTTAAACGACTACATTGTGGATGTTATTGTTTTTGTATTAGAAGAAACAAACCTATATTTATAGAGTCCTAAAACCTTTTCTTACTAGAAAAGGAGTCCTAAAACCTTTTCTTACTAGAAAAGGAGTCCTAAAAAGGAGAGAATAAACCAAATATGAAAGAATATTATATTTTCCTTTCAGGAAAAGTAAAAACAATTATGTTAATGTTTTGTCTTTTCTTTAAGGAAAAAATAAATCTTAAATTATGGTAAGAAAATCAGGGCAAAACCCTAACATGTTGGACTAGCTTTCTAGATGTACTAATTGAAAGAGCTACTTATATGGACATATAATCAATCACCTACATGTCAAACAATAAAAACAGAATAAGATTTCATGTAAATATATATTTGAATATTTTGTGTTGGATTTAAGTAAGGTGCGAATTGTGAAATATGAATTGAAATATATGGGAAACTAAGTGAAGGATTTTTCCCTCGTATGTAGAATCGTATTGTGTAGGCTACGGAATTTTCTACTTGGTAGATGCCACCATCGTCGTAGCCATCAGATATGGCCTCGATTGACACAGAAGTTGATAATTCTTTCATGTTTTTCAAGAAAGATTTTGTGGATGCTATAGTGATTTTGACACGTTTGGAGAAATGGAGCTAGGGGTGTACATCGTTCAGTTCAGTTCGGTTTTATGTATTATCGATTTTTGGTTTATCGGTTTTGATTCTTAACAGTTCGGTTTTCTGTTTAACCAATAAGAAAATACTTATAAAACAAATATATGACTTTTCTAATAAATTTGATGCGAAAACACAATAATGTAATTTTACAAATGCTCATAAAATAGAAACAATAATAACAAACATGAAAAGAGCTATACAAGCGTAACACAAAGAGAAATTAAAAGGAATAGGGTTCTTATTTTAGATTTTAACGTTTATTATAATGTGAAATTGTGAACTCAAAGTCACTGTAAAGTGTGAATTGAAGGCTAAAGAACAAAGATAGTAACTACTAAGGTATTGAGATTAATATCTAATATTTATGTACAAGTAAAAGTAGTAAATTACTAGTCTTAACGGCTTATCGGTTTACCCAATAACCCGACATTAAAAACCAATACCAAACCGATAACCCAATAATTTTTTTTTATAAAACCATTAAAAATCCGTTAACCCAATAACCCAATAACAATAAACCAATAACACTTTTATCGATTTTATTTATCGGTCGGTTCGGTTTTTGCACACCCCTAATTGGACCTTGAAGTGGAAATGACAAAATTAAGCAATGAGCTTTGTGACTAGTCATTTTTTTTTACTAAATGGATGGGAAAATAATGTAGTAAAAATGTGGTTCTTATAGTTTTTTTGACAGAGTTAAAATGTCCAATTTGGTTCAACATGTGCTACGACGTAAGAAAATTATAGGGGTTGATAATGAGTTTACTCGAAAATAGAAAGTGTTAGTTCTCTATTTTACTAGAAAAGATGCGGTGCTGTTTGGCCATAAATATATTTGAGAAAAACTTGGAAATTAGTGTTCAGTCATATAACTTATTATTACTTAGCAATTATATTTGGTAAATTAAATAACCCAAGTTCTTAAGTTCTAGAAACAAACTTAAACTTTTATTGTTCAACTTGTATATACAAACAATTTAGCGAGTTTTTATACTTTTGTTGTAGTATAACATGTTGTAGCATGTTATCTGTCTTGTTTTTAGGTTATTAGACAGTTATCTGGAGTTATCAAAAAAGATGAACTGATAAAGTAATAAAGGTTTGGAATTACATGTCATCAATAATATCAACATTACATGACATATCAATATTATCAGCCACTTTGCTACCTTTTGTTTTCTTACTTAGGAAATTGTCACTAACTTGAAAATAAATTCTTCAATGTTTTTATCTGAACTTCCACCTTCATCCACAACATTTCTAGCCAATTCTCTCCATTTCTTGGCATTTTCCCTAATCACTTTTCCTTTTTCTTCTTCCATCACTAGTTTTATACCTTCTTCTATAACTTCTCTTCTAACTATCCCTTTTTCATCTTGTTTGGCTCTAACTCCCATCTCCCAAACATCTTTCACAAGCTTTGCATTTGTTGGTTGATCTGTCCATTGTGGCATTGTCACCATTGGCACTCCCAAACTAATTGCTTCCAGAGTCGAATTTCACCCACAGTGCGTCAGAAAACACCCTATTGATTCATGTTCCAACACTTGTAATTGGGGACACCATGACACCACTAAGCCTTTATTATTGCCACTTGTTAATTTTAACTCCTCTATAAAGTTCTTGGGAAGTTTGGGTTCTTCAGTGGACCTAACAACCCACAAGAAGTTTTTATTGCTATTCCTCAAACCACATGCCAATTCTTCCATTTGCTCAGCTTCTAATTTGGCTAAACTTCCAAATGATACATACACCACTGAGCTAATTGGTTGATGATTTAACCAATTTAGGCATTCATTTGTCATTGGCTTGAAGATATTAAGGCCATACTCTTTGTCATCATGTAGTCTCTTGTCTAAGTACATTGATGGTATTGTTGGTCCAATTGACTTGATTGGATATATCTTGGACATATAATCAATTACCTACATGTCAAACAATAAAAACAGAAAAAGATTTCATGTAAATATATATATATTTGAATATTTTGTGTTGGGTTTAAGTAAGGTGCGAATTGTGAAATATGAATTGAAAAATATGGGAAACTAAGTGAAGAAAAATGAAAAGTTATTTTTCCCTCATATGTAGAATAGAGGGAAAAAAATTGTCATTAAATTAGGAAACAATTCCTTTAGCTCTGGAAGGGTTAAGAAAAATGTGTCCTATCACATTGTCGTCGTCGCTCGGCTTTGGCAAATGATTGATTAACAATATTTAGATAAAATTTATTTATCAGTCTCATTTTTCTAAAAAATAATTCGTAGAACTATTTATTAATTGATTTAAGAATTATTAATTAATTAATTCGTTAAATATTTTCAAAAAGGGCATGTTCCTTCCGAATAGATATTTCCTTCCCAAAAAGACACCATGCATGTTCTAAACATATGAGTTTGATCTGTGAGTTCGCACCTATTCAACTAAATCATTGGCTATAAATAGTGAGGTTTATATTTCTGCATCAAATTTTTCCATCTTCTACATATATTTTCTTACAAATAAAATCGAGTATTTGTGTGATTTTGTTGTTGACTTCTAAATTTGCTTAAGTTATTGAAGTTTAAGGTGCCACTACTTCTTTAACAAGTATATCCGTTTTATACTGGGAGAAAATAAAAAGTCTGAGGTACAAAAATATGTTACCTCTTTCTCCAACTCATAGAAGCTGTTAATTAGGACCCAATCCGCTCTGTCAAGATTTGAGAATTGATTGACTAACATTTCAAGTATTCTTTCTCCTTCAGGATTAATAATAAAAGTAGGTACATCTGATGCCTCAATTGTACTTGAAAATCCAGGAATTAATATTTCTTCTTCATTTTGAGTAGGTGGAAGTTTTATTACCCCTTTATGTACATGGTAATAAATATTATCCACTGCACAATTTTGTGTGAAAAATGCAGCACTAATTAATCCAAAATTCTTTGCCACTTCAACAGCCCAAGGAAGGAATGGATCATATACTATGCAATAATTTACAGGACATCCACTATTTGCCAATTTTTGAATAAGTTGAGCCAGAGTATCCGAACCAACTTCTTTGAATCGTGTTGTGTAGGCTAAGAAATTTTCTGCTTGGTAATGGTAGATGCCACGATCGTCGTAGCCATCAGATATGGTCTCGATTGACACAGAAGTTGATAATTCATTCATGTTTTTCAAGAAGGATTTCGTGGGTGCTATAGTGATTTTGATACGTTTGGATTGTAAACGTTTGGAGAATTGGAGCATTGGGTTGATATGACCTTGAAGTGGAAATGGCAAAATTAAGCAATGAGCTTTGTGACTAGTCATTTTTTTTCTTCTCAATGGATGGGAAAATCATGAAGTAAAAATGTGGTTCTTATAGTTTTTTTGACAGAGTTAAAATGTCCGATTTGTATCAACATGTGCAACAACGTAAGAAAATTATATATAGGGGTTGATAATGAGTTTATTCGAAAATAAAGAAATCGTCGTTCGTTAGACAATACCTATTGTGTTATGCACCTTGTATGTTGGTTAAGAAATCAAGATTAAATTTTCAACTACATATAAGTATTCATCATAAATGCATCAATTACCTGAAAATATAATTTTACTTAATATGTAAAGGTGCAAGAGTTACGTGTGAAATGCTTAAAAAATATTTGATCTATCGGCTAAGTGGTTTCACTAACCCCATCACTTAATTACTCTTATGTAATCCATCACTAATTAATGTTTCTAAAATACTAGTGAAGCACGGACTAATTAAATTTTTGATTGTTCGATATTTTTTTTTTAGTTTTCAAATTTTAACCAATGATTATTATTCACTCTTAACTTTATACATAAATTTTCGTCAATTAAGTATTTTTAGTCTTCTAAAATACTTGATTTTTATAAGTGAAATAGCAATTTTATTTTTCTTAAAAGAGAGTACATAAAGAATTTTTTTTAATAAAACTTGATTTCCTTCTATTCATCATTTTAATAAGTTTTTATTTATATATTTAATAGATGAATCTCATATGCACTTTTGTCTTATTTTCTCTTTAATTTTTCTTATCACATCGCAACATTAATAGTTTGATAAATTTAAAATTTTCCTTTTCCTTTTGATTATCTACCCTTTTAATCTGTTTTCCTATTAATAAACGAATAAAAATGAGAGAAAAATCAGAAAAGAAAAGAAAAAAATAAATAGAATAGTTGGATAAAAAGTTATCCAAAAAATAAAAGAATATTTGCCATAGAAAGATGTCAAGTAATCATTTTAGAATCACTGCTTAAGTTTAGTTAATTAAAAAAAAAATCATAAAATGATATTATTTCTATAAATATAAGTATATCTCTAAATATGCTTCTATTAATAAATATTATTTTTAATAATTAATATAATTTTTGCATTAGCTTATTTTAAGTAGCACAAAGTCTCTAAATATATACCTACTTGACTTTTCATTTTCAGTGTGATAGTTATTCCAAATATACCAACTTAACTATCCATCCTCCAATATAATTATTCTAAATACCTGCTTAACTTTTCTCTTCCACTTTAATAGTCATTTATTTTATATAGAAATATTATTTGCGGTTAGTAATTATAGATATTTCTATCATTTGTGAACATTTTTTTTAATTTCTATTTACCTTATTTTTAAAAATGGAAGAGTCTAAATATAAGCTTTTATTCAATAGTAAAGAATCATTTTTTTTAAATCTTTATAACACAAAACCTTTTATTATTCTTTTATAATTGTTCATTTAATACTTATTTTATGTATTTTAAGCATAATATATAACAAAAATATTTTTTCACTTTTTTGCAATGAAGGAAAATGATAATTCTATATCACCAAGAATTATTTTCAGAATAAAAATCATGTATCACCATTTCCTTTTTCTAAAGAAGTAACATGCCGAGAAATAACTTTAATTTTTTATATTCAGCTGAAGTAACCTTTGAAGTCTTCAAATTATATGTAGCTCATCTACTATAAATAATTATTTTGACTTTAAAATACTTAAAATAAGTCGTTTCAAAAAGGTTCTAAGTGGTGTTTGTCTAGTTATGCAAAAATTAAACTATAAGCAGATCTTATGATTCAATATATGAGAAATTATATAGGTGCAAGAATCGATAACTTCATATGAATTAACAGTTTTGGATAGTAAAATGAATTGTAGTGTGAATGTCAAATACCTATTTGTTTGACTAATTGAGAGAATTAACCAAAATCAGAAATCTTCGATAATTCAATGTCATCTATCAAATGTGTTTCTGCAAATATCTATTTTAAATTTTTTTACGATATAAATTGAAAATATCAATAAAAAATACATTAAATTAAATTAGTTATCTCATTCAATCATCGATGTTCGATGTTCATTCAAATAAATTTTATGTGAGAAGAAGTATCTTATTTAAGGATAATATTGTTTGATAGGCTATATTAGATTCTAATTGACATGAACTTATACAAGTACGTATAGATGAAGAAGTGGAAGAACATACGATATCATAAATTTTCATAGCTCACGCATATCCTTGCCATATCATATATCACAAATTATTATTTTTGGCTAAATGCATAACTGGCAAGGATTTGAAGTTAATTAACTTATACAATTGTTTACATTATTTAACTCCCCAAATGTTTTTTAAGTTCTCCATTATCATATGGAATAAGTTATCCATTATTTACTCATTTATGGTGAATTAAATAAGGAAGAACGTAACATTTCATTGGTCTTTATTGGCAGAAAAATACTTTAAGAATATATATTAAACATAATTAAGAGAATTCAATGAGTGATTGTTGAGCTTTTTACATAGAATATAATCCTCTCTTATTTTTCTTCTCACGATCGTCAACTCAAGGGATGTTCTTTAATCGGTGGATTGAATTTGTTGCTTGGATCAAACCACAAACAGAATGTGTATGAAAGAACTCTTTAAATTTATCATCATCGGAGAGCTTGAGACGAATACAAAATTTATATTTTCAATTTTATTGATTAACTTTAAGTCATCAAATTTATCACAGAAATTATGTGATAAATTTGTATTTTATTTGTTGAAGTTTGTTATATAAAACACTTGACAACCATATTTGATATAAGTCATCAAATCTATCACGTAAACTATGTGATAAATTTGTATTTTATTTGTTGAAGTTTGTTATATAAAACACTTGACAACAATATTTGATATAAGTCATCAAATCTATCACGTAAACTATGTGATAAATTTGTATTTTATTTGTTGAAGTATACCATTTGAACACTTAACTAACATTTGATTGATCCTTAAATTTACTTGATTGTCGTGGCGGAGTCTTAAATTTTATGAAGAGTGTCTAAGAATAATGGTACGTTTCTGTCAAAATAAAACAAAAAAATATTGTGTCATTTGAGAATCAAACTTGGAACTCCTTAATTCAAATGAATACCTATTACCATTACACCAAAAACATAACTTTTGTTAAGGGTGTCCAACTTTAAATATATATCTTTTAAATGTAGAATTTAACATATATATACAACGTAATTTTTTGATGAAGGATGTCAGCTGGACACCTTGGGATAGCTATAGCTACGCCCCTCACTTGCATGTGATATGTTTTTATTTTGCCCTTGATTTTGATCACTTTACGTACCATATTATTTGACACATGTACATTGACATGACTCTTGAGCTAATGAAGTGCGTTTTAAAACTCAACTAGATGGACTAATTTAATGAAATTTAACATTAAATTCACATACGATGAACTTAAGTAACAAATTTAATTATATTAGTCTGTAATATTTAATTCAGATTAATATAATTATTTGAATTTAAACGTAATTTAATTATTTTACCAATTTAAATTCAGTAATTAAAATTTGAATGTCTACGCTCTACAACAAGACATTACAAAAAGGCATCTTCTACACACATACATGGCAAAATTCTTAATGATAGAATAATCGTTTTTTAGAAACATTTTGGATTATTGTAGCTAGGGGTGTACATGGTCGGGTTGGTTCGGGTTTTTCAAATATCAAACCAAACCATTTGTGTTGGATTTTAAATCTAAAAATCAAACCAAACCAATAAAACTCAGGTTTTTCAACTTCGGGTTTTTTCGGATTTACGGATTTTTTCGGGTTTTTCCGGTAAAGTATTCATACAAACATATAATTTAATTGTACTTCAAATATTTCTTTAGTCCTACCAAAATACAACTATCTAAGGTGTTTTTTAAGAAAATAACACAAATATTATATGAGTAATCATACTAAAATATCCAACAAAAAAATAATAATAATGAAATCGTGTAAAACAAATATTTCAAATTAACAAGTCATAATGAAAATGATCATAATTTAAAAGTACTAAATCATGCTAAAATAAATTTAATAAGTATTAGTTACATAACTAAATATTAAAGGAAATTAAAATTAGATTATGTATTTGAATAAACCAATGTAAAACCAAAGAACAAATATTCAATACTATTATCATTCTTAGTGTTGAATTGATTTTCTTTTTGCATTAATATTAATTTGATTTTGATTTAAGCTTTATTATAATTACCAACATCTGTGGACTATAATCTTTATTGAACCATTCAGAATTCTAAGTTTCAAACTTGAAATA
>JAJOOR010019414.1:0-19219 GCA_036250505.1 Solanum acaule | reverse complement strand
AAGCGAACCCTTGTCCTGGCTTTCTTAACTCAGCGGAAACCTAACTCAACAAAATAACTCAATGCAATGCAAGGTTATAAAATAACCTAACCGATAAAATATAGCCAAAAAGGCAAATCGAGTCTCAAAATAGAATGTTTACATATATACATAGATGAGAGACTCAATACTAACTGACTGTCTATGAAGCCTCTAAAATACTGAGATGGATGTTGGGACAGACCCCGCAACATCCTAATAAAATAAAACTAAGAGAATAAAACAACTGAGTCCTCCGGAAAGCAAGGAGGCTCACCACCGACTCTAAAGAGCTCAACTGGATCAACGGCGTGCTGGATGCTGATCCTGGGTACCTGCGTCTGCATCATAATAAGATGCAGGCCAACTGGCATCAGTACATGGAATGTACGAGTATGCGACTGGAAAGCTAAACCACAACTTAAGCTTGAAAGGAATACTAGAGAACACTTACCTTGGCTCTGTACGACTCATGAATAACTGAACTCAATATATAAAGCAATAAGACACATGCAATATATAAAGTTTGTAAAACAATTTAAACAGCTTAGCTCATAAATGATAAAGCAATAACGAACTCAACTTTACTTATATAAAAGTAATATAACTTTAGTGGGAGATTCTTTAATCGACAACTACCACTATGAACCCTGGTGGTGGTACAACGTTTTACCTCACGTTGCCCAAGGATTATCCTATACCTGGCCGTGATATAGGAAGCTAACTTTACTAAGTGGATTCACTAGCTTAACTTACGGGATCATCTAAAAAGTATGACCCGTTAAATCCCATGTTAGCCGCATAGTTCTTATGGAGAGTTGAGTTAATATGAACTCGTGTCCCCAACTCGGTGCTCAAGACTACTCCCAAAAATATACTTTAGCTCATAAGTGTTTTAAAACACATCTTTCTTTAGTTTGAGATAATTGCTCAAAATCTAGCCCAAAGGCTCACTTGGAATCGATGTTCCCTTTTTCTTGAAAACTAGCCCAAAGGCTCTTTTGGAATCATAGTTCCTTTCTTGCTTAAATGTAAAAACATTTAGAAACTTCTTTGGAAAATACATAGTTCCCTAATAACTTTTGAGAAATGGACTCGACTTTATGCTCTTGACTTAACTTGAAACTTGAGACTCTTCACTTGGCTTGATACTCTATACCCCTTTTCTTGACTTGAAACTCTATACCCTTTTTCTTGACTTGAAACTTGAGTCTTAAAAATGATGTTAAAACGTTCAGTAAAGACTTTTGAACAACTTTGAAAGAAAACTTGCTTTGTCTTACTTAACTTCTAAGCTTAACTCTTAACTTCACTTGACTTCTAACTTCACTTGACTTGGAAACTAACTCTCCTTGAATTGAATTATGAATTCAAGGTGTTTGATCACATGTTATGGATGAGTTCTTAACGTTTAGACGTACTTTGGAGTGTCGGAAACAACTATGAAACATAGGTACAATACCATGGAACATGCATGAACAAGTGGGGAATGAATGGGAAAGGTTGGCGTCCTTGGCGCTCTGAGAGGCGCGGGGCGCCAGCCCTAAAACTTCAGAGGGGGCCTGCTGGCGCTCTGCTAGGCGCGCCGCCCCAAGGGGGAAAGTTCAGAGCCCCTTTTGGGGCGCGCAGGCAGGCGCGACGCCCCAGCCGTTTTCCCCGAAAAACCGACTTTTCTCCTTAGTTTCTCCAACTCTAAAGCTTCTCAACAACAAGGATTCTTCCCCCAAACACTTAGAATCATAAAACCCTCAACATAAAATTGATTTCAACTCAAAAACACAACTGGAAACATGTCCCAAATCAACAAGGAACTTCAACAACACAATCAACAATATCAACAACACAACCCAACAACTTCAACAATATAACCAATATCTTCTCAAAAATAAAATGAGTTTGGCGTGTGGGGGACAGGATCAACCCAACACTATGAACTCACATACCTAGTAGGGATCACCCCCGACGATATCCACGACGGAAACTTGCTTGATCTCCTCATTCTCCTCTTCTTCTCTTCTTCTTCTCTTTTTCTCTCAAAACCCTCACTCTCACTCTTTTTTTTAAAAAAAAGGGACAAACTGATCAAAAAATCAGTCCAACACTACAATATAACCAAAGGAATTGGTTAGGGAAAAGACCAAAATGCCCTTAAAATTTCCGGACGGATTCCCTGTCAACTGCCCAACTTCCAAAGGGCATAACTCACTCATACGAACTCGGAATCGAGCAAACTTGGTGAAGTTGGAAAGATCATTCCACGAGCTTCGCAAATATAATTGGAACTACACCTAAATCATCCTGAGCTAGAAGTTATGACTGCTCAAATTTGGCCAAAAACTCACCTTTTTCCCATACTTAGCCAAATTTCCAGATTTTTAAAATTCTTTCCAAAAATGAAAATTTCCAATTTTTAAGCCTCTTCGTAGTTATTTTAAATTGTCGGATGTTACAAAATTGCATGGTTCCTCGAGGGGTTCTGCTTAGTATGGATGGGGGTATGGGACTTAATTCATGCATTGCACAAGTAGACTTTGAGAGGGAGCATGGTATTTTTATGATATTCTAAATATGATTTTTGGCGTCATGTTTTAAATAGTTTTACAAGCTTTTTATATTTCATGTGCCTTATTGTTTTATATTGAGTTCAGTTACTCATGAGTTGGATATAGCCAAGGTAAGTTCTCTTTTGTATCCCTTTCAAGCTTAAGTTGTTGTTTAGCTATCCAACTCGCATACTTGTACATTTCATGTACTGATGCCAGTTGGCCTGCATCTTATTATGATGCAGACGCAGGTACCCAGGATCATCATCCAGCACGCCGTTGATCCAGTTGAGCACTCCAGAGTCAGTGGTGAGCCTCCTTGCATTCTGGAGGACTCTGTTATTTCGGTTTTCCTAGTTTTGTTCTATTAGGATGTTGCGGGGTCTGTCCCAACATCCATCTCAGTATTATAGAGGCTTCATAGACAGTCAGTCAGTTAGTATTGAGTCTCTCATCTATGTATATATATAAATATTCTATTTTGAGACTCGAGTTGCTTTTTTTGTCAGATTTTATCAGTTAGGTAGTTTTATGACCTTTCATTGCATGGAGTTATTCTGTTGAGTTAGGTTTCCGCTGAGTTAAGAAAGCCAGACCAAGGGTTCGTTTGGGGCCAGCATTGGTCTTCGAGTGCCGGTCCCTCCCAAGGTGTAGGCTCGGGGCGTGACACAACGCTATGGAAGGGGCAGAAGTGAGCATCTCACATTGCTATAGAGAAGCCAACCAGGTGGCTGACTTCCTAGCCAACTTAGCTTCATTGAGTGGAAATGGTACCTTCTACTTCTCTTATCAACAGCTCCCGAAA
The DNA here is from genome assembly GCA_036250505.1 of Solanum acaule. Taxonomy (NCBI): domain Eukaryota; kingdom Viridiplantae; phylum Streptophyta; class Magnoliopsida; order Solanales; family Solanaceae; genus Solanum; species Solanum acaule. Next base: position 15,853 of record JAJOOR010019414.1, on the reverse strand, counting down.
GAAGCGAAGGGACTCTTTCAACTAGATAGATGGCAACTACCTTGTATAAGAAGAAGATATGACAAATGTAATTTTTTTGTTAGTTGAATCTTGTATTTTGCTTATTGAGTGGAAGGTTATAAGTTTGTTACCTTCCCTTTTTGATGTCCTAATTTCCGCTTTCTATTTTTGCCAGAGGTTAGGTACATGCCCCCCTTTGTTTTTGTGTAACTTATGTTGGAAATTATAGACATGGTAGGGGTCAAGACAAACCCCCCACACCTAATAGCTTTAAGCTGTGATGGTGTTGGCTTAAATTTTTTTTAAAAAGTCGTCATCTATTTTAAATAAAGTATCTTTTGCTTCATCTTGCTCAATTACTTATATGGTTTCAAAGCTCACATCAATTATTTACGGGTATGCTATCTAGAAGACAAGGTTAGTAAGTTGAAGAGTGAGTTAGGAGTGTGACATGATAAATGTACCAAAGGAAGTCGAAGAAAAGTTCTCTAGAAGTCGAAATAAGATTATCATGTCAACCTCTCAGACCTTTTATTAAAAAAGACTTGCTAGATTAGACCTGCACGTTTGTAGAAAATAATACATCTAATATCTTCTTTTTATCACACAGATATTATGCTCGGGCACACCAAGACAACATCAATCACACTATGCGTATACTTGGGAAGCTGAGTTGAAGCGTAATCAACCATGATCTTGTCCTCATCCGACCTTTGGGTACATTAGAGCTGGTCCCATTTGCAGCAAGTCATGCTTCATCTCAAGGAAAGTACAGTAGACAGTTGTACAACTTGAGAATCACAACCTCCTTCCTGAAAGCAATTAAAAAGAAATTTTAGAACTCATATATCACGTATAGCAATTACAGACAAGCACACACGGCTCTATATATATAGCTGTACGTGAATAATTCCTCTAGACAAGTAATGAAATACTATCGTTTTATTTGACTAAGAAAGTGATTACTGCAAGTGAAGAAGTTTAAAATTCATTATATCATATGTGGCTCAAAAGCGATTTTTTGTATTTTACAAATTTGTACTGTCTGGAATATCAATTAAGAATGTATACCTACATCATTCAGCTTTTCTCGTAGATTGACATTTTCTTCCTTCATTCTATTAAGCTCTTCACTGTCTTGGATGTCAAACTGGTCTTGCCAAGCCAGATTGTAATACGCTTTATCTTACCCCTCTCATAGAGACTTCATCTCTGCAACTACATATCTGCATATCATAAGGAGTAAAACATAACTTTTTATGCTTATCAAATTCCAGATGACAAAAGTTAATCCCAGGCTTACGTAAAGCAAAGATGAAAATGCAAAACAACAGAAGAAATTAGCATCACATAACTGCTGAAATGGGACTCAAGCTTTTGCTATCATTTTGGAAAACCTACGCTTACATTTGTAAAAAAAGGAGCAATCTAACTGAGACAACAATTGAATGCTGTATTGCTTCAGAAATCCTGATAAGTGACTAGTCTTTTTGCACTTACACTCAGCGATAACAAAACTGCAAACCTGTCTTAATTTGGAAACAATAAAAATGACTAGTCTTAATTCACTTATACTTTTCTGTCACGACCTCATTCAAGTGACTGTCTATTCAGCAGAGAATTGCAGCAAAACTTTCCTTTAAAAATCCTACCAACTTTTGGTACATACATTGTAATGAATGGTCTCTGATTATGGAGAACATCTCCATTACTATTTTTTTCTTGTCTTCAAATCCCCATAATTATTTCGGATGCAAAATCCCATTGCACCCCGCCTTGAATTACCTCTACTAGATCCATCCGTATTACATTCAAGTTTTCTTTCGAAATTGGTAAATATTATATTGAAATTTTATAAATGATTTTTTTAAATTAATATAGAAAAGAATGGCAAATTTTACTACTTTTTCTTATATAGTACTTGATTAATAGCTAATTATTCTAATAGTGAAAATAGTCTATGTTTGATTTGACATCCAGAGTTGGTGACATTAATATTCAAGAAAAGGATAAGTGAAAATAGCAATGGAGATGTTCTCCATAATCAGAGACCATTCATTACAATGTTAGTCTTTGTTTTGTATAGTTACCAATCTCTGACAAACCCATAGCTTCCTTTCTAACTCCGCTCATGTATGGGAAGATTTTCACTAAACAAAATATATAATATAAAGAGGAGAAAGAAAAACTAGAATGAAGAAATTTTAAGCAGTATGAACTGAAATACACACACCATTTAATCAGTAATAACATTAAAAAATTATGCAAACAAATTTCACTCCTCAAAGTCTCCCCTGTTTCTTATACATTTTATATTGCATTTACAGTTTTCTCTAACCATTTGCGTCCAGAAATTCCGATTTCTCAATACAGAAAATTTTATAATTGTGTCATCTCCTGATTTCCTTCTTGGTATCCAGGGTTAAAAGAACAACATTGTAGCATCCTAGGCATATACCACATCGACAAAACAAAACCCAAGAAAGATACTGGTTGTTGGTGTAAAAAGAAGTGATATTAGACCTAAGTGATGCATTTTTAAGTTGTGGGAGCCTAGGACCCAAAGTCAACAATACAAGCTATTACATACATAGTTCAACAGCTTTCGCTTCTCGACTTGAACAGAGAGACCTTCGAAACTTTTCACTTCCCAAATGATCACCGAGTCTTGTCAAAATCCTAACGATGAAAAAGTAATATCTTTCCTTATAATCTATGATCATAATGTACAATATGTCTCTTGTGTGTTTAACAACTATTTTCTCATGTACCTTTGGGTTCCACTAGAGCTGTATGTTCCATTTGCAGCAAGTCATGCTTCATCTCAAGGAAGTCATAGTAGACGGCTGTACCACTTGGAAATCACAACCTTCTTACTGAAAGCAATTAAAAAGAAATTTTAGAACTCTAAGCCAATCCCCGTGTTACAATTACAGACTGTTCTGGGAGAATTCCAAAGACACAGGAAACAGAAAAGAAATGTCAGGACCAACATGCATACTGATGTAACAGAATCTTGCAAGAGTTTACTTAATGCACAACAATAAGCAATGAGAAACCAATTCAATACCTGCCATCCAAGAATATATAACGCACAACAATAAGCTGCAAGTCTATAAAACATCTAATTCTGGCAATGGAAGTTTACTTATTTCCTAATACTTCTGATCATTATCCATGATTATCTTTCCTAAAATTTAGATTCTCTATGGAGCATAAAAATAAAGCTACGTGTTTGATGATAAGAACGACATAATTTATATTCTGAAAAGAATATTAAATGTCATTAATATCAAAGATATACATCATTCTAATGATCACACAGATGTATAAACAGTTCAAAGCATAAACTTAACATTGACAGTCAGTGACAAAACTGCGAAACTACATATCTTTATTCACTTACACTTTGCTGTCAGACCACATTCTAGCAACAGTCTATTCAATAGAGAATTGCAGCAGAACTTTCCTTATACAAACTGAGCTAGAGCAGTAATAGCTTACAATATAATGTTATCAGAATCCTGACAAAGAAAAAAATTTGCTAAGTTTTTTTTTTGGTTTCCCATCCGGTGTCTAAAGCCCACATTGGAGCTCCGACTAAATCCGGATCGCGCTCTGCAGGGCCCATTCGGGGGTGGCGCTCCCAACAATCTATCCAATAATCATTAATAAAATGGAAAAGGATCAAAATTGCCCCTGAACTATGAGATGTTCTTCAAAAAATTCTCCTCTATATGGTGAATTGAATAGTGAAAACTATTTAGGTGAAAAAGATGACGTTTCCCTCCTAATTTGAGTGGATTGGGTCTAGCAAAAATGGGTTAGGATTGAATTATTAATTGGGTCAAAAATTTTAGTGGGTATCCTAGTCAGGGGCGGATCTATTAAGGGGTGTGGGGGTGCCATGCCACCCCCGAACTTCGGCGGAAACTCTATATATACATAGGTATATATATATAATATTTATATAAATATAAAGTGTGCCACCTAGAGAACAAAATTGGCTTGTGGTGCCATGGTAGGAGGACAACTTTAGAAGGCTGATGTCGCGGGTTTGAACCCCATATGTACTTATTTTTTTGAGAAATTTGTTGTAGATGTTTTTTTAAGAAAAAGGAAATTGTTGCACACGTTCTTTTAAGAAAAATTAGAGAACTAAAATTAATTTATATCGAAAAGACGAATAATTTAATCAAATATAAAATTAATTTAATCGATAAGTCTATTTGGCACCCATGGACACTAAATCCTGGATCCGCCACTGATCCTAGTTGGCAAGCCTATGTGGCGGAATTAGTGCCATGTGGCTTGCCAAATCACTTTTGTTAAGTCTTAAGGGTAATTGTGGTCTCTTAGGATAGCGGCAGGGGAATTTTTTATCCCAAAATGTAACTAAGGGTATAAGTGGTCTATTTTGCATAGTTCAGGGGCAATTTTGACCCTTTTCCGTTAATAAAAACATGAATAGTGCTGATGCTTTTAGGTGTTAAATTTATTGGGAGGCAAAATTTTATATATTTTTGATAGATAGGAAACAAACCTTGTGTATTGTACACTTTTGAGTTCTATTAAAGCTTTGAATTCAATAGTAGACATGTGCATAACTCTAAACTCACTGAAAACGGAAAGAAAAAGATTTTGTGGAGCAAATTATTTTAATTCCTATGTATACTAAATTTCATTTTACAGTGTTCCCACATGAATATAAAGATTTTATCACCTTTGTTTTTTTGGTTATGTAAATTTAAATTTATATTGAACTGAAGATGATTTCTCGACTTCATAGTGGCAATAGACACTCGATACTGCTCAACAAGATCTTAAAAAAGGGAAAGCAAAGGGAAGTAAACAAAAATAGAAAGCTTCTGAGGAGTGAGGACAAAGAAAAACTTACATTTGTGAGAGCACCATTCGCTTTAATCATTAAATGTATTCTCCATCGACTTCTATGGTGGAGATATGAGCAGAATTTTCATGATGGCGAAATATATTCCAGTCTACAAGATTTGACATTTAAGAGAGAACATAGGTTAGTAAACAAGAAAAGTGAGTTTAATAGTCAACTAAGATGATGAGTGAGATCTGTTACTAGAATAAATGAATTGCTATAAAAATCTAGAATAAAAAGTGAGTTTACACCTGTAATGAATTGCTATAAAAATCTTGCTGACATATAATAAACAACCTATACTATATTTCTTTTACAATGTCTCGATGCAAATATAAAGATTTCATCCTGATCTAAAGATATTTCCTTGACTTCACAGAAGCAATAGATGATACACACTGGTAAAAAAGATTTAACAAAGAAAAAGATTTAACCAAAAATCAAAAGATACTAAGGAAATGAATAACTTACATCTATTGGAGTACCACCTGTTAAATCATTACTGGAGTAGCCGTGGTTTGAGCAATAGACATTCCACACTGCTCAACAAGATTTCAAAAAGGAAAAAGAATTAACAAAAAAACAAAGTGAAGAAAACAAAAATAAAAAGCTTCTGAGGGAAAAGAATAACTTACATCAGTTGGAGAGCCGTTCATTTTAATCATTACTGGTATTTATCATCAATACATATGATGGGAATTAGAGCAATATTAGGCCAGTATTTCCCCTTGTCAAATTCTAGTAGTGGTGTGAGCAATGAACAGTTGGCAATATCTAGTTTAGAGAGGGAAGAGGGCATCCCTTTTACTGGAAGGGATTGGAGATTAGGGCAATTCTCGATGGTCAGCTGAGAGAGGGAGGAGGGCAGTGCTGATTCGGAGAGTGATTGGAGATTAGGGCAATTCTCGATGGTCAGCTGAGAGAGGGAGGAGGGCAGTGCTGATTCGGAGAGTGATTGGAGATTAGGGCAATACTCGATGGTCAGCTGAGAGAGGGAGGAGGGCAGTGCTGATTCGGAGAGTGATTGGAGATTATGGCAATTTCTGATGGTCAGCTGAGAGAGGGAGGAGGGCAGTGTTGATTCGGAGAATTGGAGATCAGGGAAATTCCGGATTTGTAGACGTAGAAGTGAAGTGAGGTGGCAAAGATGTAGTGAATGGAGCTCATCATGGTATTCTAAACGTAGCTCAGAAAGAGAGGAGGGAAGGCCACCTTCTTCCAACAGTGACTGAATTTGAGGTAAACTATGCATAGATAGACATTGAAGAGAGGTGAGGCTTTTGAGAAGTTGGCTGCTTAATGTTTTCAGATTCTCTATGGCAAGTCTCTGAATAGAGGAAGGCAACTCCCAAAGTTGGATCTCTTCATCACTGCCATCATGTTTGATGACTAACTCTGTGAGACAGGGGAGTCTCTGCAAACACCACTCCTTTCGTCCGTTCACTAGTTTCTTGCAATTATAGATCTTAAGGACTTGTAAATTGAAGAGCTCTATTTCTGGCAGACACTTCAGCTTCTCACAATTCAAAATATGCAAATACCTCAACCCAGACTCATGGGTTCCAACTGCCACCGAAAGTTTTTCAAGATTCTTACAATTCAAAATATAGAGACTTTCAGTCGCAGTAGGAATCAAAAACCTAGTAACGTTCTGGCACCTCTGTAGATTCAATTTGTGTATTGTTGGGAGCAACTCAGGTGATATATCATCTATACAATCACATTCTTGCAGTGTCAATTCCTCGAGAAACATGTTGCAATAACCAACTGGCTCCAATTTCAATTTCTGGCAGCGAGATATCCATATTCTCTTCACAGAACTAGGCAGTATGCTAAAAGGTAAGGAGGTAACAAAGTTACAACCACTAATATGTAATGCAACAATCTGCTTCATTCCCTCAAGGGATCTAAACAGTTGAGCTTCATCAAAAAGAGGCGTCTCTGAAATTCTCACGTATGTCAGAGAACAAAGATTTTCAGGCAACTTCATCAACTTCGGACAATTGTCAATTGAAAAGTTCTCAAGCTTAGGGAACTCGCCACTTCCTAGTACGTGCCATTGCTTCCACTCCGGCATATCTTTAAATACAAGCTTCTCAAGAGAGTTAAAAGGCTTTTTGGAGGATGAACTGCCATAGAATTCTTCCGTCACCTCTGTTAGTCCATGCATCCCTATAATGGAAAGGATTTTTAAAGAAGGGAGTTGTCCTAGTGCTGGCAAGGAATAACAATCCTTGCAGTGGCTAAGAGACAATTCCACCAGCTTAAGAAACAAAGGATCACCTAGCCAATTTGGAAAATTCGTCCCTCTATATCCAGTGATTTTAACTTCTTTTATGTTTGTGTGTGCGCGTAGCCCATCAAGTATGTCTCTTTCAGTTTGTGAACTGTCAGCAGTACTGCTTTCACTCCACTCCAAAGATAACTTGTCAACATGATTCTTCTCCCTCATCTTTGCCTTCACAGCTTCCCTTCTATCAACCACATTTTGCAACTCTAAAACTGATAGAGATCCATACAAGTTCTCTACTTCACCCAAATCTTCCATTCTCAGACCATCACAACCACCTACAAGAAACTTTGCTCCCACTAGGACTTGGAGGCTTTTCAACTTGCTCAGATGTAGCGGCATCTTCAAGCTACAAGTGTTGCTTATGTTGAGGTGACACAAGTTGATCAACTTTTCCATCTGCAGTGGTAGCTCCCCAAGATATACACAAGATGACAAGAGAAGTGTCTCCAAGTTATACAATGCACAAATGGAATCTGGCAACTTTTCAATCTGTGTCTCAGAAAGATCCAAAAATCTGAGGAGCTTTAATTTGATAAACAAGTCATGTGGAAACTCCTTAATCGCATAACCTGACAATGACAATGCCCTTAAGGACGTCAGTCTTGGCAGTATGTTATGCAACACCCTCTTGCTTAGGTGAAGTGAATCACTGAGCGGGATATTGGTTGGAAGCAATGTCCTCAGCTGCTCTGATTTGGAGAGTAGTTTCAATTTCTCAAAGTCACCTTCTTCTCCCATGGAATAGGACATGTGCCGACTTTGTTCCAACATATCATCAGATCCTTCGTTCTCTTCCAACCTAATACAAAGTTTTGAAGATGCAGTTTGGGCCAAATCATTGATAAGGTCATGCATTAAGAATCTCTCTGATTCCCATACAGACACTGGGACCCTTTCAAGCAATGATCTTGATCTCAACTTGTCAAAGTATTCCTTACCTAAACAAAACTGCTTTACAAGACCATTAGCAATCCACAGATAAATAACTTGGTCTTTGCAGAATTCATAATCTTTGGGATATATTGCACAAAAAGCAAAACATCGCTTCAAATGTGCAGGAAGATCATTGTAGCTCAACATCAACGCTGGTAATATACCATTCAAACAACGCTGGTCCCATATTTCACTTCTTAAAATGTTTCTCCACTCATCTACCTCTGATTTGCCGCGTAAAGTACCAGCAACTGTCTTTAGAGCTAAAGGCAACCCTTTGCACTTGTCTGCAATTTTTTTCCCAACCCCTTCAAGTTCTGGATGATCCCTATTTTCTAGTGAATGTCGTTTGAATAAAGCCCAAGAGTCTTCACTAGACAGAGTCCCCATGGTGATTGCGCAACAATCAGCACACATCATCTGAGCAACACTCTCCTTACGTGTAGTTACAATGATCTTACTTCCCATATCTCCTTGTACAAAAACATTTCTCAGGTTATCCCACTCACTATAGGCATCATTCCACACATCATCAAGGACAACAAGGAACTTCTTTCCCTTCAGGCTTTCCTTCAATTTGACCTGTAGCTGATTAAAATTGCCGTCATCCTTCAAGTCAAATGAGCCAATTTCTTGAAGTAACCCTTTCGTTATTCTCAAAGCATCATATGGCTCAGAAACACAAAACCAAGCTTTCAAACCAAAATGGTTCTTCACCTTCTCATCATTGTAAACCGCTTTAGCTAGTGTTGTCTTACCCGCGCCGCCCATTCCAACAATAGGAATTACAGTCAGGTTTCCTCCACTTGCATCTTCAGACAATAAACGGTCAATCAAATCCTTTATTTCCTTTTGCCTACCAAAGATATCAGATTCATCAAGCAAACAAGTTGAAGATGTTCTAGTTTCTTGTTTAGTCGAACCAAAATGCGCCTCTAAGCCAAGGCGACCTATTTGCTTTTCCAACACCTCCAATTTTTTAATAGTGTCTTCCAACTTAAGAAAGAAATCATCACTCAAGCACAGGTTGAGGTCACTTACTTGCTGGTTGCTTGTTTCAGCAAGATTTTGATGTTGACCTTCCACCTTAAGCCTCAAAGCTTCATAATTGACTTGCTCTATTAAGTTTTCAGCAAATTCCACAGCACTCTGAAGCTTATTTAACCACTTGCTCACGAGTCGATTTGATGCTTGCTTATTCTCTGCATCACTTAGCACAATTTGAAGACCAAGCAAAATGTCCTCCAGCTTCTCTAAGTGCTGAACACCATCCGGATGCTTCTGAAACATCTTTAGCAGCTCACCCTCAGGAGTAAGCCTATCAAAGAGAACATTCAAAGCTGAAGAGAGAAATGCACCACCAACTGCTAAGCCAACCTCCATTTCTGAAATCTGAAAAGGAAAACAAGGAGAACACAAAATGATTTTTAAGAATTTTGACAAGATAAATTTTTCGATCTTCAATTACTAACAACTTTACACGATCTTCAATTACTAACAACTTTACTTTACCTGTTGAATGCTAGGAGTAATTTCCAAACAAGAAAGATCAGTGATTTTTCTCTCTCTTTTGCTAGTGGTTACTTGTAATTACTTTCTAGGTTTACCAGTATCTATTCATTACTTCCTCAATTGAATAATTGAAAGTACTTGGGGTTGTAGACAGAGGCGGACCCACACATTTATACGTGCATCTGTCAAAAATGAATTCTGAGGTAGATTTCTCCTATATTTGATTGGTGATAATTGAACTTTATTAATTACTTTTTCACTAACTCAACAGTCAATATAGAGAATAAAGTACGTGATTACGGAACTTGATGTACTATGTAAGTTTTAATGGATTTATTTTGTTCAATATTTACTTAATAATTTTACTAAAGGAACTTTATTTACCTGTTGAATGCTAAAGAGTAATTTGCAAAAAATAATGATCACTGGTTTCTCTCTTTTGCTAATGGTCTTACTTGTAATTCTCTTTTGCATGATTATCACTTTTCACCCACCAACAAGAGTCAATAATTGAGGCTATATTTTATTTTGGTTGGGGTTGGAGGTGGAGGGCAAAAAGAATCAAAACTCCTTTTGTCTCCTTTTCACCTAACAAGAATTGATGGGTTAGATTGATTTTGGGGGATTAAAAATTCATGTGGATCAATAAATTAAGGATTAATTACAGAAATCTCATCTTTTAGTTTATTTATTATCATTATTTTCTATAAGTTTTATAAATCTCTTAAATCCCTCATTTTCACGCATCAGATTAATGTATCAGTGCATTAGATTAGTGTATCTCACGCATCAGATTAGTGTATCATGTATAAAATGTACATCAGATTAGTCAATCATGTATAAAATGTAATGTATTTTACTTAATGATTAATGTATCTCGCGCATCAGATTAATGCATCAACGTTTATATTATTGTATTTGTTTGAGGGATTTCTGTAATTATAAATTTTTAAGGGATATATTGTAATTTTGCTTTAAAAGTATGTGATTTCTGTATTTTAAACATAAATTAATGCCAATTGTTTAATTATTTGACCCATTAATGTTATGCCATAATTCTGTCAAAAGAGGGCAATTTTAAACCTAGAAAAAAAAAAAGTTAAAGGGCAATTTTGATTCAATAGGTGGAAAAATGACATTTTTTTAACCCGTTTGGTCATAGATTTCCCAAATAATATTTGGAAAAAAATTTGGCAAATAGTATTTGTCCATACAATTTGCCATTATTTGGCAAATATCCCAAATTTTCAAATACTAGTTTTTTCTAGTATATGGGCTATATCTCATTATTTGGGATCTTTTAAAAATTGAAATTTTACCCCAAACTTTTATCTTTTATAAAAACACCCTCTATAGTAGTTGTTTGTGTTGTATTACATAATTTTTTACATGAATTCCAAAGTAGTGATAAAATATTCGTGATGATATGGTTCTTGATGAAAATGACGAACAATCGGCTCAGTGTAACAAAGTCATATGCTTTGTCTACTTCACGATGTTTGGAATTATGATTGTTGCACTCACTCCAAACAACCACATTGCTCTAGTGTCATGTACACTACTTGTTATTTGTTGCAACGAAGAGCTAATTGACTTGTAATATAAACTTGTGGTTAGTTTTGATAGTTTTTAAAACTTATGGGTATAAATCATATTTTTTTTCTAAAAAGTGAAATATGTTTTCAAATACTATGACCAAATATATGGTGAAATTTCACCCAAATAATATTTGCCGAAAATATTTGAAAATTTATGACCAAACACTAGCTTAAACCATTCATTTTCCCCCAAAATAAAAGAAGTAATATGTTTATTTTGAAAAGGACATTTTTGACCATTAAGTAATATTAGGGGGGATTTTTAGACTAAATTATTAACTAATGAATTTTTTTGTTCAATTTTCACATAGTAGAAGGGTATTTTTAATTTTTTTCCGTTCCTATTTTAAAAAGGAAAAAAAAAGAGTTAAGAACCTATAGTTTGGCGGGGACCACATACCACCAAATTCACATATATTTCTATTGGAAATGAAACTTTCACCAACTGAGCTGAAATCTATCGTTGCCCAATTTGATCAAGAATATTTTAAAATTAAAACCCGCTAATAGTTGGGACCAGGTAATTCATTGTTCGGATGCTTTTAGGTAGATGTATCAAATGGGCGGTTGAATTGAATTAGAGCAGGTAAAATTAGAATGAGTTAATAAACATAATTAAGCATTCGAATTCAGAAACCTAATTCAGCTCAGTTTAAGCAGCTAAAGTTCTTGACGAATAGATTATAAGAGTTCAATATTGTTAATAGACAACACAATTTACTATAATTCTATTTTCAATTTACATGACACAATTGATTTTTGAAAAGTCAAACCTTTTGGTTTTGATTGTGTATTCGGTCATAAAATATTTGATTTTTTGAGCTTATATATATATATTTAAAAATTATTTAAAAGTACTTCTTTTCATATGGTAAGCACCTTGTATTTTCAATTATAAGAATATGGATTCGGGTAATTAATGAAGCAAAAAGGTGAGAGCTCCCATGAAAAGGGTTAAAAAAAATTAATTTTTTAAAAAATATTCCGAGTTGCAATCATTGAAACAAAGTTTAGTAAATTATATACCAAGCACTTTCAAATTAGACAAAAACTTATTCCTATATAATATTTAAATTACGTCAATAAATGCGTGACGGCATGTATTTAAGTATAGATTTTTAACACTTAGTTGAAGTTAATAAACATACATTCTCATATCGTTAAATTACTCAACCATAGTAAATTTACCTGATTTGATGCAAATATTCCATACAGTTAAATAATTAATGATGTCACCTTGACTATTGACGTGGAAAATATGAGGATGGCCCCACATCAATTGTCCCATAGGCTTGAGAGTAAATTGACGTGTACCAGACTTTTTTTAATCTAGTATTTTCTCACGAAAAAGACTATTTTTGCATCGACACTCTTGTTAGATAATTATCGAGGCAAAAACACTTCTTTGTGTATATATCAGTGTTGGGTTTTAAAAGGTGTGAATGGAAAATGAAGAATTGCGACTTTTATGAAAAGTTGCGACTTTTATGAAAGGTTGTGACCTTTCCGAAAGATTGTGACTTTTTCAAAGGTTTGTGACCTTTCCGGTAAGGCAAAATAAGAACCTTTTCACACTACCCTTTGTTTTCTATAAATTGAGGGATTTCCTCTCATTTTAGTTTAATGAATTTCTGGACTACTTCTACTACTAAATCTGGTATTCTAAGTGTACTTTACTGCCGTTGAGTGGTTCCCTGACACCGTGGTTTTAGGTACCGATACACCGGTGAGTAAGATCGTTCTATCCTGGGAGGATATATTCCATTAACCTCGGGTACTTGAGGGGAATAATTTTTTTAAGGGGACACTGTGCATTTAGTGGGCTCGATTTTCTTCTTTAAGAAAAATATTTCGTATATTGTTTCTAATCTGTTTCTGATTCTATTTTCTCTACTAGTTTTAATTTTCTAGTTGTGAAAATGCTCTTTAAACTTTGTTGTTTCTTACCAAGTTCTTCAAAGTTTTGTTCTAAGTATCCTAGGAATACAAGATGAATAACATCTTAAGGAAATTATTATACTGCTGGTATTTCTTGTATTCTACTGATTGAGAGAAACAGATCATGGAAGTAGAAGATTAATGCATTACTTCTCCAAAATTCGATGCTTTGTTTAGCAAGGTCGAAGTGAGAATGTGCAGAAAAATTGGTGCTATTCCAGTTAAAGATTACACCAGGTAACCTTCTTATTATTTATCTAAGGAGGAAAATAGTTTCTAAGAGTTAACAATTTTAATTTTTTATCATGTGTATCTTTGGAAAAAGATCTGCAAACCATTTGTTGTGGAATGAATTTTGCTTGGCAAATAGTGTTGCTTTTAAAACTCTTTAGTTTGCAAAATGAGAGATGCACATTTTTGTTTGATAAAATAGTATGTCAAAATGTTATAGTTGGAAGACTATTTGAAAAGAAAAACATTTCTATGTGATAAAGAATATGTTTAATTCTGTTTTGAGACTAAAAAAGAACTTTTGTGGTTTTGTACTCCATGTGAAATTTGATTGTGTCTAATTTTTGTGGGCTAAAAACTTTTGTAGTTTACTACTCTGGATAAATCAGACTAGGTAATTGATTTGAAAAATATGAAAACTTCACATAATAAGTCAATGTTGTACTTTCGACTTTCTATAAACTTCACTGTTATATAGAAACAAATTGTATAAAAAAAATTGTCTTTATTGTTAGTATTCTAAATACTAAGTGGTATGTCTATTTGTGATAGATGGAAAATTACCAATGACTTAGAGTTTATGAGTTTGTGCCTCTATGGAATGAACTTTGACACTATGTAAAGATTGTCAAAGAGAATTGAAGCAATATAATTCTTTTGTAGAATAATATTTCCAAAAGAGGTTTCATAGTGCCAATGACATTTTGATAGTCTGGGAAAATATGTGGAAAAATTATTTTCAAATACTTGAAAAATATTTTTGAGATCACATTTAAAATGTGGGGTTTTTTTTGCTTATGATAAAGATAAAATTAGACTTGGTGTCTAATTTAATTTTGGAGCAAAAGATATGAAATTCAATGATACTTTTGTATTATGTTAGATCCACAAAATTCTTGGAGTATATTTTGTATTGTGGTTGTTGAGTTTCTCTATTACTAGTATATGGTGTGATTAGTATGAAACTACCAAATTCTATATATACTTGTTCAAAATAATCGTGTTCTTTTATGAAAAAGTGTCACTTAAAATGTTGTGATTTTTCATGAAAAGATATGTCTATTATAATAAAAGTATTTGCATAGACATGAATATTGATGAATATTCATTTGTAATGTTCTGTAAAAGAAACATTTGGACTATATTACCTTTATTGGACTCGACGAAACTTTGTTCATGGGTAGTTCTATAACAATCAAATTGAAAGTTATGGAAAGCTCCTTCTGAAAAGGATATTTGACAAGGTGATGACTCTAAACAATGTTTGTATCACACAAAATTGTAAGAAATAGGAACAAAATATTAGTGAGAAAAAAGCTACCTCGCGAAGAGCTTTTCAAACTCAATATTTTTATTTGTTCTTATTTGCTTAAGTCAAAGTTTGTGACATGAACACTTGGGGCATGTCAATTACAAAACCTTGTAAGGAAAACTGATCAACTTAGAAGTTTTGTCTAACTTTGAGTGCAATAAATAAAAATGTTATGTTTGTGTGGAGTCTAGGTATGCTGAGCATTCTTATAAATATGTTGAAAGGAGTTCTAATCCCTTAGAGTTGATTTACACTGACATTTGCGATATGAAGTCAACACCATCTCGTGGTGGAAAAAAGTATCCCATAACTTTCATTGACAATTGCATTAGAAATGACTATGTCTATTTGTTGAATGGTAAGGATGAAGCAATAGAAATGTCTAGACAATATAATATCGAAGTTGAAAATCAGTTGGGAAAAAGATAAGAAGTGATAAGAATGGAGAGTATGAATCTCCTTGTGCAGAAATATGTTTGGAAAATGGAATTATCCATCAAACTATTGCCCTAGTCACCTCAATCTAATGAAAAACCAAACATTGAAAGAAATGATGGATGCATTATTTATAAGTTCGGGTTTACCAAAAAACTTGTGTGGAGGAACTATCCTTACTGCAAAAGGGAACGACAAAAAGTTGTCTTTTCAGAAAGAAAGCAATTTTGTTTGTTCAGGACACAATCTATTCCATATGAGAAATGGAAAGGAAGGAAATCCAACTTGAAATATTTCAAAGTGTGGGGATGTCTAGCCAAAGTCCAAGTGAACTGTAAAATTAGACTTGAGTAGTCTAGTGAAGGGTCTAAAAGACCTTGGAAAGGAAAAAGGAGAATGTACTTAATAAAGAGATTCAGAGGCGTAGTAAATGTCAAAGGACATTTACTTCCTTCGAATATGATTTTGTAACATTTCTTGTGTCTTCTGTAGACTCATCCTTTTGGAAAGATGGTGTCAATAGTGAGATTGATGAAATCTTGAGCAACCATATTGGAAGTTAATTGATCTTCTTCTAGAAAATAAACCTTTGGGTTCAAAGTGAATCTTCAAAAGGAAAATGAAAGTCGATGGAACTGTTGACAAATATAAAGCAAGACTTTGTGTCAAAGGCTTTAGACAAAAACAAGGTCTTGAGCTTGTCGATATAT
>JAJOOR010019413.1:0-21129 GCA_036250505.1 Solanum acaule | reverse complement strand
CATCTCTTCCAATTTGGAAGTGGGTCTCTTGGATTCTTCTTTCTTTGCTCAAATCAAGACTTATTTCTCTATACCCATTTGATTTCAACATCATTGAAGGTATAAATTTCTATCTCTTGATGTGTGGCTAAAAACCCCAATTCTTGGGGTGTGATTTAGCAAATATGTGTTGATATTATTGTTGGGTCTTGCTTGCTAATAGGTTAGATGTATTTTAATGGTGATGTCACCTAGTGATTGTGGTTTAATTTAATGGGTTTGTAGTTGCAAATACAAAACCACCCATGCGTTTTCGGCTTGCCCGAGAGGGAGGTCGCGAAACCAAAACCACTAGACTAATGGCCTAATGAGTGGGTCGACATGAGGTTCAGCCCGAGAGGGTAAGCCCTAGTCCCATATCCTAACACTCAGCTCGATAAAGTGAGTGGGGTAAGGCATAGGCTGGCCTTCATACGGCAAATGGGTGTCCGAGAGGAACGCATTTGAAACGGGGTAAGTTGCGCGAGAGGGAACTTATTTCCATCTAAAGCTTAGCCTAATCACTATTATCTTGCAAATTTCCTATCAAAAGCATGTACCCAACTATGTATCTCAACTTGTATTGCGGTCACACCCCAAGAACTCTTCCCCATACTTGATTTTATTGTTATTTTTATTGTTTTTGCTTTACTTGTGACAAAAACCCCAAATTGATATTTGAAACTTTTTTGTCCCCCTTTAATTTACAATGTTTTCAATTGTTAATGTCTCTAGCTACGACTAGTTAGAACCAAATTTTATTTTTCTATAAATTCTCAAAACCACTCCCTTGGGTCACGACCCCAACCCTTGGTTGGGTTACTATACTATTGCACGATCGTAGACACTCGTACTGGAAGTTGTGTCGTTGATTACGCAAAACATCAAAATGGCGCCGCTGCCGATGAGTGGTGTTACTTGAGAATTTTTAGATTAGTAGAATTTTTGTTCTTCTTAGTTGTACTTTACTAACCTTAATTTTAGTTTTGTTTTTCTTTAAGTTTGTTGGTGTAGGCCGGTTCCCTGAGCATGGCTAAGGGAAATAGTGGCAACTTGGCTGAGATGAAGCAAGAAGTCGAGAGAGACTTCACTTTACCAACACTGGTAACTCAGCTACACAAGTTAGCCACCAAAATAATAGAGGTGGAAAACCAGTGCAAGAGTCAAGAGAGGTACATACTTCCTCATGAGAGGAAGCAGTCTAGATGCAGGGAGACCAACCATGTCGAGAAAACACTCCAAATCATTCTCCAAAAGATCACCGAACAAGATCAAATGTTGGAAGAAATAAAGAAGAGTATTGAAGTGTTGAATCAAATGGTTGGCTCTCATTCTAGATCGATCCAGTTGATCAAGACACTCCTGAATTATGTGATGCCTCCTCTTCACTCAAACGAACTATTGGGGTTACCTAGTAATACTAGGACCAACCCAACCAATGGGGAATGAGTAAAGACTCGCATCGAGCCACGACGTTAAATCAGGTGCTTCTTGGGAGGCAGCCCAATGTTTTAATTGCTTAAATTTGCTTTTATAAATAATAGTGTGTTAGTGATGCAGGTTTGAATGAGGAAAGTGGTGAAAAATATGGAATATCGAGCAAATGATCAGTCGGCGAACCACCGAACAAGTCAGCATGCCCAACCTGATTCACCGTTTGGCTCAACTCAAGTTTAAATTAGAGCCTGTAAAACTCGGTGACCTTGAAAAGCAGTTCAGTGCATCGCTGACCTGATCGGCGATCTCGACTTAGACCGCTATCTTGATCCTAATAATTTGACACATCTGTAACAATCGGCGGGAAATCAGCGGGACAAGGGACCACTCAGCGAATCACCGAGTGGATAGGCAATTGCAACTAGTCTCGCTGAATGAGCTCGAATTGAACGGTTTATAAAGGCCATAAGATTCAAAACTTCAACTTCTTCACTTTCCCTCGCTCACAAATCTCCTAAACTCGTACTAAGGTAGTATTTTCTTCAATTTAACATTACTCTAGTAATTTTGTTTGGTCTTGTGCTCGGAATTGGAACACTTTGCCGCCTAGCTTTTCAAACCGCATTTAATCAACATTGAAGGTTGGTTTCTTTTTCCCATATTTACATTTGAAAGTTTTTTACTCATTTGCAATAATTGTCTCTTAGTGATGTGTGTTGGGCCTCTCTGATAGGATTAGAATGAATGCATGCTTATTTTAATTCGAAAAAACTTGCCTGTGTTGAATGATTGTCGAATGCTGATAATATATGTGCTTTTTAATGAGTTGGGTCATGATCGCATGTTGTTTTGAATGTCTGGGTGAAGTATGAGTAGCCCATGTTTTCGCTAAATGTCGAAAATTTGCTCAATGATAGAGAGGGTGACACCGCTCTTAAGAGAAAATATCGTCAAATGGCCAAATGTGGCAAGTCCGGGAGAAATCTGAGTATTCCAGGGTGATGGGTAGTATGGGTCTTGTTAGAATTTCGTTAGTGCATGCTTTGATTGCTTTCGGGGTTTGCGGGATTGAATTCGAGAAGATGGATTGAAAATGGGAACGTTGGACCAGTTGCCGAGCTGGGTTGAGCTCGCTGAATCGTTCGGCAGTTCGTCCAAATGTCTCCATCTCGCCCTTAGTATCAGGTCTAGTTGGATAAGACTGTAACTTTCGGTGAGAAGCTAGGGGTCGCCGAACGCACTTGACGACTCTCCGAAAGTACTCTTGATCGCCCTCTGCATGCTACCCCTGAGACCCTTATGCACTGTAACTTTCGGTGAACAAACCCTTGCTCGTCGAAAGAGGTTCGGCGAATCGCCGATCCACTTAGTGAGCTATTCTGCAGCAAATTACGTGTGATTTTATTTTTCTTCCTTAACTCCTCCCAAATCTTTTGCAGATATGGTACGCACCAAATTTAACTGAGCAACCACAGAAAAAGGCTAAAGGCATTACAATCAATGAAGGAGGATCAAACCCTTCAAAGAGAAAAAGGGATGAGCTCCAATCGGGAGATAAAGGTAAACGGAAAAAGAGCATAGCTAGAAAGGGTATGAATGTTGAACCAGCTTTTCCTGAGCCAGAGGATGAGTAACCGTTGATGAATCGAAGGGATGAACTCAGGGCCAGAGCTCAGCCCACATCAACTGGGACCTCTTCAACTGCCACTCCCCCGACTACTGAATCAGTGACAATTCTAGCACCACCTCCAGTGGCCCCTGCACTACCCGTAGCTCAACCCCCACTCAGATTATGGAACAGATTAAAAGGAGATGGCTTACGAACCATTCTAGAAGAAAAGTTACTATCCATGGAGGGTTTGGAAGGCAAGCACGCTGAGGTGCTTGATACACTCAGATATCATGAGTTGGAGTAGTTCACCAGGCCACGAGGCCCTTACATTCCTTCCTGGGTTCGGGAATTCTACTTAGCCTATGGAGAGTTGGTCCCAAAGAATAAGAAGAAGGCTAGTGAGTTTCGACCGGTGAAGTTGGTTATGGTTAGAGGCAAGGAGTTGGAGTGTCACAACGAGCATATTAATGATGTATTAGGTCGACCACTGCACTCGGTACTGCTCTACCAGGGTTCGCCCATTGTTCCATCCCTGGATGACTTAAAAGGTTGGTTAGCTCCGATGATTTCTAACACCACCCCGAGGTGGACGTAGGCAGGAACTCCGATTGAGAAGAGGGATATGAACATTACCTCACGGTACTAGTTAGGCTTCATCAGCAGCACTATCATGCCATTCCAGAACTAGTCCATTCTACGTCATCCTAAGGCAGCTTGCCTCGGTTCTATAATGGCTAGGAGGCGGATCGACTTGGGACTTCTAGTTTCACAGGAGATGGCTATGAGAGCTAAACAGACACAGACGTCTCTGCCTTTTCCTGTTCTGATCACTAAGTTATACCGGCGTGCCGGAGTACCCTAGGACCCTGCTAGAGATATAGAGGTCACCCCGTCTTCCTCCACTGATATCCTGCATATAGAGGTCGAGTTCTCACGAGAAGAGACTGATGGGAGGAGAGCAGCTCCAGCAGATACTTCTCCAGAGGTCGATGTTAACTTATTACAAGCAGAAGAACCTTCGTCTACTCCGGCCTCGGAGTCTTCAGGTATACCCGCCCCTTCTTCTCAGACCCCAGGTGCCTCATCTTTTTCTCAGCCTACTAGGGTCACTCATGCCATGATCCTGAAGATGGGGCGACTAGCCTATACAGCGGATGTGAGGGCGACGCGATTGGAGAGATCCATCCCAAGGATGATTGACAGTGCCATCTTGATTGCATTGACCCCTCTTAGGACCATGATTGATGATCTGACTGCCAGAGTCAATGCTTGCGAGAACAAACAGGGGGAGACACCTGAGGTTTCCGCATTAAAAGTCAAAATAGCAGAGTTGAAGAAGGATGTAGCTTATTTGAAGGCCACCGACTTCACAATACTGATGCAGAGAGCAGATGACGAGGATGCTCCTGAGACCTCGGGGATTCCTCCGGCTACTATCGGAGATGTACAGAGGGACGATGTAGGACATGCAGAGTCGGATGCAGAGACTGAGGATGAGTTGATATTTGTGAATGTTGAGGAGACACAGGAGAGCAGAGAGGAGGGCATATTCAGAGACTTGCCAGATCTTATAGGAGCGGTTGTGCAGCCGATAATCCAGACATCGTCGACTAAGACGTGCACAGCAGCTCTTAGTGGATCTGGCATTGCTATTTCGTCTGAGGCTACTCCGGACACTGATGCCCATGCAAAGATTGCTACACCAGCTACTGAGACTCAGACATGGAGAGAGACTGCATAGACAAGACCTTTCTTTACCTCCCTCTCTGTCTTATTATACTTTTACTTTTGAACACTCTTATTTGCATTTAAGGACAAATACTTTTTATTTATGGTGGGGTAAGACCCATATCTTTTGTGTTGACAGTTTCGTATTTTGTATATATTTGGGCTGTCCATTTAAAATTGTGTTATTTATTACTTTCTGTGGATGATTGAGCTCATGGCTTCTTCTTTTTTTAAATTACAAAAACGATTTTGACCCTTCCGAAAATTTTTGAATTTTCGCATATTTTTGCCACCTCTCGTGTGTTGAAAGTGGTTGTTCTTTTGCAAAATTTAAGTCTCAATTTCGATCAAAACTGATGACTTGAATAGTGCTCTCAATTGAACAACCATGAATGCGCGGCTACGACGAGACCAAATGAAGTTGCATAGACAATATGTGAACTCTTTGAATCTCGTTGTGATTAGCCATTTATCGAATTGATTCTCTTGTAATGACCGTTGCACACTAGCGAAAATGTGTAGTCTTGTTTGACCTAAGTTTCGATGCCTTGTGTGATTAGCTTACTTTGAACCATGCATGAATAAACCCAGAATTTGCCCCATTAGTCTAATTGATTTAAAAAGGTGTGCTCTTAAAATGATCTTAGGTAACTTTAAAGAGTGTGAGCCAAATTTGACATATACCTCTTTTGTGGCCTACCCGTGAGCGTGTGAAACTCTTTTGATTACCCTTTGAGCCTTACCTTTCCTTGGAAGAAACTTGATGAACCCTAGACCTTACTTGACCCACTACCTATGATCTTCTTGATTTGTGGTTTAGTGAATAGCCAACTTAGGCTTAGGCCAAAAGCCTAAGTTTGGGATGTGGTAAAAAGGAAACGGAGAAGTCAAGAAGTGTAAGAAAAGTCTCTTTTAACCCATGGTATTACAAAACAAAATGGAAACCCTTAAAAAAATTGTGGAATAAAACTGCAAAAGGAAGTGGGTTTCCAAACAATACATGGAGAGTGAATAAAAGGATGACTTAGAAGCACTAGAAGGAAAAGTGATAAGGGGAGGAAAAATGACGTTTTGAGAACACCACATCTCACGAGGATGAAGAAGTCACTGAGCCTAAATGGTCATACCTTTGCACTTAGCCCCATTACATGCCTTGAAAAGACCTTTTTTATCTTGAGTGAGCCGAACCGTAAGTCGATTGGAAAATAAGGGCAAACCTATGGGTGAAAACATGCATTGTGTTCCTCTTTTTGAGTGTGAGTGTTGCATCTGATTCCTGATCTTAAATTGATTAGCCTTTGTGTGTGAATATGGAATCATTCTTTGTGTGAGGGCATTTAGATACTTTCGTTGAGCTTGAACTTACATTAGTAGAAAGTATTGTGAGCATGAGAATATTTGGTAATGGTGTGTCACAACTTGAATCTTTGAGTACTCAATTGAATCTTCGCATAAGTAGTTTGAAGTCCTGTTGTGAACATTCATGATTGAGTCTTGTGTAGCACTATTTGAGACACTCTTTTTAACAGCTGAACTTGAGTTTGCTTGAGGACAAGCAAAAGTTTAAGTTGGGGGTGTTGATGAGTCCACAAATTGGACTCATTTAGGGCTATATTTTAATAGAAATTGTGTCCTCAAATGCTTATTTTACCTCAATATCTGATGAAAACCTTTAAGTTTCAGGAATTTGAAGTTTTAAGGAAAGCATGGACACTACTTCGCAAAAAGGAACAAAAAGGCTGAAAAGAACAAGAAAATAAAGACCTGAGGATCGCCGAGTTCACTTGGCGAATCGCCGAAGGATCCCACTTCGCCTTTTGTTCCAGTGTGCTGAGCCCTGAAGGAAAGGATCAAATCGGTAGAAAAAGGGAGCAGTCTGCGCATCACCGAGGAGTTCCGCGAAGCAGTACTATGTCGCCCAATGACATAGAGCACGACGATGCCGAAGAATGGTGCAAGACGGTGATGAACTACACCAAAGGGCGAATCGCTGAGTTGATCGGCGATTCCGACTAATGTCACCGAATGATCCGCCGCAACACAGATTTTTGAAAACTATAAATACTCGTTGAGAGTTATAGCTTAATATCAGAATATATAGTATCATTAGACAATATCATATTCTTAATATAATTTTTAGTACTTTTATTTTTGCTCTAAGTTTGGAGAGGGTTTTGGAAACTTGAAGAAGAAAAGGGTTTCATCTCTTCCAATTTGGAAGTGGGTCTCTTGGATTCTTCTTTCTTTGCTCAAATCAAGACTTATTTCTCTATACCCATTTGATTTCAACATCATTGAAGGTATAAATTTCTATCTCTTGATGTGTGGCTAAAAACCCCAATTCTTGGGGTGTGATTTAGCAAATATGTGTTGATTATTATTGGGTCTCGCTTGCTGATAGGTTAGATGTATTTTAATGGTGATGTCACCTAGTGGTTGTGGTTTAATTTAATGGGTTTGTAGTTGCAAATACAAAACCACCCATGCGTTTTCGGCTTGCCCGAGAGGGAGGTCGCGAAACCAAAACCACTAGACTGATGGCCTAATGAGTGGGTCGACATGAGGTTCAGCCCAAGAGGGTGAGCCCTAGTCCCATATCCTAACACTCAGCTCGATAAAGTGAGTGGGGTAAGGCATAGGCTGGCCTTCATGCGGCAAATGGGTGTCCGAGAGGAACGCATTTGAAACGGGGTAAGTTGCGCGAAAGGGAACTTATTTCCATCTAAAGCTTAACTTAGTCACTATTATCTTGCAAATTTCCTATCGATAGCATGTACCCAACTATGTATCTCAACTTGTATTGCGGTCACACCCCAAGAACTCTTCCCCATACTTGATTTTATTGTTATTTTTATTGTTTTTGCTACACTTGTGACAAAACCCCCAAATTGATATTTGACACTTTTGCGTCCCTCTTTAATTTACAATATTTTCAATCGTTAATGTCTTTAGCTACGACTAGTTAGAACCAAATTTTATTTTTTCTATAAATTCTCAAAACTGCTCCCTTGGGACACGACCCCAACCCTTGGTTGGGTTACTAGACTATTGCACGATCGTAGACACTCGTACTGGAAGTTGTGTTACGCAAAACACCATTCACCCACGCACCAACCATGTGTATTTCAACAAAAATTCGCTCTAGAAAGTTGATGATCTTGGATTGTGTTCTTAAAATTTGCTTTCGTTCGTGAGATTTGATGGGATTGTTGAGTTCTTGAGGAATTAGTATCGATTTTTGAGTCGTTTATGAGTAGATTCTAGAGTACATGTTGTGGGTATCTGAATCTAAAGAGATATTGAGTAAAAAAATTGAATTTAATCGAATTAAGGTCAGAAAATGAGAAGAAAAATTCACCGGATTGAACTGGGGGAGGGGTGGCGTAGTGCACCACTGATGCGCCAGAAATGGGTTCCAGTACTTGAGGGGCTGGCGCCCCGCGCCAGGGTCGCCTAGCCCTACCCTTTTTTCATCATTTAATAGCCCGTTTGAGTCCTTCTAAAGTATACTAACACTTCCTATTGATTCTAACTCCTCTAAATGACTTCTAAACGTCTATAAATCATCCATAAACATGAATCATAACCTTGAATCCATAAATCAAATTCAAGGAAAGTTAAGAGTCAAGTCTAGAGAATTCTTAGAGTCTTTTCAAAAGTCTTTTATAAATGTTTTAAACTTGTTTAAAGACTTGAGCATTGAGTTGCGTAAGAATAAGAGTGAAGTTGATTTTCTTCAAAAGATTATATAGGGACTAAGTATTCCCAAAGGGTAAATGTTTTCACATTTAAACAAGAGAGGAAACACAAATTTCCAAGAGAGCTTTGATCTAGTTTTTGAGTAATAATCTCAAACCAAAGAAAGAGTTATGTTTTTAAACTTATGAGCTGAGTATATTTTGGGAGTAGTATTGAGCACCGATATGGGGATGAGTTCATAATAACTCAAGTCTCCATAAACCATGTAGCCAACATGGGTAGAAAGGGTCATACTTTTTAGATGATTCCTTAATGTTTTTTAGCTAAGACTAGTGGATCCACTTAGTTGAGGAGTTCTATATCCCGGCAAGTTATAGGACAGTTTTGGCAGCGTGGGCGAGATGTTGTATTATCACATATCTGATAGTGATCATTGTTGGTTAAAGAAACTCCCACATAATTATATTACTTTATTATATATATATAAATTGAGTTGTTATTGTATTTCTTCAATACACCAAGTTGCTACCTATTGTTTAAATGTTTTATATAAACTGCATTTTAACTGTTGTTTATTTCTGCATTGAGTTGAGTAAAGCTGAGGTAAGTGTTTCTTTCAGAATTCAGTTCAAGCTTATGTCATGTTTAGTTTTCCCCTCGCATGCTCGTACAGTTAATGTACTGATGCCATTTGACCTGCATATTTTATGATGCAGATACAGGTAACAAGGATCAGCATCCAGCACTTCGTTGATCCAGTTGAGCATTTTAGAGTCATTTGGTGAGCCTTCTTGCTTTCCGGAGGATCCCTTTTTTATTGCTTTGCTTATTTCAGTTGTTAGGATGATCGAGGGTCTTGTCCCGACATCCCTCTTAAGTATTAGAGGCTTCATAGACAGTTAGACATTAGTAGTTCATTATTCTTATTCATTTCAGTTGTTTTGATCATAAGACTTGAGTTGCCTTCATGGTCAATTGAATGTTTTCCTTTATACATTCTAAGTTTGATTTATGAATTTATCTCTTGAGTTGTTTTAAATGTTGAATAAAGTCTTCTGCTGAGTAGTAAGCCAGGCCAAGGGTTCACTTAGGGCCAGCAATGGTTCTTGAGTATCGGTCACGTCCAGGGTATAGGCTCGAGGTGTGATAGTCGGGACCTTAAAAGCGGAGGCACACGCATCAGGCAACAGAAATTTCAGCCAAGCCTTCGGGATCAGCCCGCGGCTCGAGATTTGTTCAGAATCCTGTGCATGCAAATGAGATATGCAACCCAATCACATTAAAAATTCCGACTCAATGGAACAATCAAAACTTCAATATGAGATGGTCTCTGTCACACCCCAAGGCTACCCTTAGACGTAACAGGGGACCTAAGATCACAAGTGACCCCAAGGTAACCCATAGTCTAGCATATTACAAGCATACTGAATATATAACTAAGATGAGAATAAGCATAACTAATAAATAAGTCAAAACTAAAGGACTCCAAATGAAAATATATGTGAATATCTGGAGGAAACAACCCCAAAACACATAACACTGACTCTATGTCTGAAAGCCCATATTACTGATGAATTGTTGGGACAAGTCCCCAGCTAACTCAAAAAAATACTAAAAGACTAAAATAAAGCTAATTAAACCAAACATAAAGAAATTCCCTCGAACTGTGAGGACTCACAACTGAAGTTGCTGAGTATGGGCTGGAAATCGTACTGAGTGTGGTCTGGATGCTGAGCGCATGAACCTACATCATAAAATGATGTAGCGCAAAGTATGCGTTAGTACTTTGAATGTATTGAGCATGCATGATATAGACACTAAGCTGAACGATATAAATAGAACAATATAATACAGACAATATAGACTGAGCATGGCAATAGGCTGTACTAGAGTATAACTTAAAACTGAGCTAGATGAAATGACTAAGTACTAATCATGAAGATAATATGTTGAACTGAATACTGAAGTAAATGGTGATAACATGGTCAATGCAATAAGAGTATGACTGTGGGAGCTACTATTAACCGACATAAACCACATGAGCTAAACATGGAGTCTGATGTATACGCCCCATCGAGAGGACCCAATATACCTTGACAGGGGTATAGAGGCATGACTGCGGTGTGATCACTAAAATTGATGCCCAACAGAGGGGATTTTTGAACCTACGTTGGCACATAGTTCTAGGACTGTGAGGGTACGCTGAACCCTAGTCCAACTCGGTGCTAAGTCTACTCCCAACTGAATATGTATATAGCTAAAATGCAACTAAAATAATGAGTAGCTCAAGATACTGACATGCTATCTGAAAATGCAACATAAGTATATTGAAAGATATGGCATTCGAGTTCTGAAACATGATTTTCTGACTGATTTGCCTAGCAAGTATAATTCATGAGTACTGATAATTAATACAAGCTAGGGTTTTGAATTCTATACATCACTTAATGGTTCTTTATTTTTATTAGACAACGAAACAAAATGACCAATATTATAATATAAAAGCATTACTCTTAACTATACATTCACATAGAAGAAACAAATGTTTATGACATGAAATACTGGACATACCAAACTAGTAAATTCCTCTTCATTTTCCTTCGAAATGAGCCATGTTTATTCCAAGAAAACATCACCAAATTAACTGTACAATTCAGAAAGAAGAAATATAACGTGATGAAAATGGCACTGAAAGAGATACATATTAACTAATCTCACTAACATATGATTAAACTAGTACCATTGAACAGTGTGAAGGAGTGATAAATACTCTTTCACCATACATTAATGGAATTTCTCGGGGTTCGTGAGGAAATGGAGTTGTGTTTGATAGGAAGTACTCAAATCCAGAACAATTTCAAGAATTGGGATTTTCGCAACGCGCTGCTAAAATATTATTTGAACCTAATTAGTTCCTGTGAATGAAACTCTGCCAAAGCCCATACTACCAACTTGATACAAGTCTAACCAAATTTGGTCTACATCAATTGTTGTACTAAAACTGTCTTTTAACTCTTGTTCCACATGAATTCCTTCTTGTACAGTACTATCAGTAATAGTAATACTCTTGTCATGTTTCCTCTTCTTGTCCTCCAACTTTTTCTTTTTCACCATTCTCAAGCATTTCCTTCCCACCATCCAAGGCATCTTTAGAAATGCCAATGCTAAAATGTTTACTACAGCACACGGGCAGCAACAGACTGCTACGCAATCCGCGATTAAACCACCACTACATGATCTGCATGACTTACCACTACACTTGATCGTTTCATCATCCACCACCGCGTGACGGTGGTTCTTCCCCTTTTTGTTACGTTCAATTGTTGGAGGTGAGTATCCATGACCATCCATGTCACTCAGCTCTATATATGTTGATTATTTGCTCATAAACTACTCCTACAAAAAGGTATCAAATGCATTATTATTCTGTGATTTATTTTAATATATTTTCTCTACATATTATAGAACATCTGCACTGCATATGTGTGGTACTACAAGTATATACAGAGGCAGACATAAATATACATGCAACAGAAACTAGTACGACTTTAGGAGTAAAATTTTACACAATTTACTTTTACTTGTTATATCTGGATGACTTGGCGCACTCATTAGAAAAATGACAATTGATATGATTATTTTACTACACTATATCTAATAATTGATGTTTATTATTAGATTTTAAAAAATAATTTGAAAAGTAAGTGATTAATGTTTTGGGTTAAACATGAAAAAAAATAAAAAATCGTGGATAAGTAAAACTGAATTGAGAAAACAATAAATACTCCTCCGGTTTCAAAATAAGTGTATATTTAGCTTATTATATGCTCATTAAATAAGCTAAAATATTACTTAGATTCTAAATTATTCCTTCCTTGTCTCAAATTATTTAAATTTTAAAAGTAATTTTTGGTAACTTTTATCATGCTTCCTAACATATAAGCTTTAAAGTATTTGAAACAAAAAATTGAATTAATTTACAAGTATCGAAAGAGGGTCATGCATGGAAAATTACAGCAATTGCAATGGACGAGTGTGGATGATGAGCTTTTGGAAATTGTGTGTGCTAGTACATTGGCAGCGCGCGTCTTTGACTATTTAATTATTACTCCCTCCGTCTTATTTTATGTGACACTTTTCAAATTTCAAAATTCAAACAAATCTATCTCTGACCGTAAATTTTTCATAGATATTTTAAACATTATGAATTATCCATTATTGTGACTTATATACTTTTTTACATAATTTACAAATACGTATATTTCATTTCAAAAAAATTGTAGATTTCATTCGCAAATTTCGAGTCAAACTTAAGTTATTGACTCTCAGAAAACGAAAACTGTCGCATAACATGAGAGAGAGTATATTATTTTTAATCAGAAGTACGTACTCCCAGCAGTAACAAGATAAAATGTGGAGATTTTTGTTTATGCAATTGTTCTTGTATTTCCAAGTGAGTAGAGAAGACCATGTATTTGGTAGGTAATAGGGTTAGAAATATTTACCCAGAAAAGAAAGAAGATGGTAAAACAAGACTTTAACCTCCCTGAGAATCAGAGACGATACATATGGCAAAAAGCGTGATCAAGTATTCCTTACTTTATTACATATCCTACCACTTTTAACAATCATCTCTCCTCCACTCCACTCCATATACAATTTTCATTTTAAAAACAAAAATTATTTCTTTTTCAAATTTCATAATAAAACATAACTAAACACGCAATAAATTTAGGTGTAAAAAGTCATCAACTTTGAGAGAGGGTCAGGTATCAATGAGAATTATGGTGGAATTGTAAATATTTCTTCATCTTAATCAAAGGTCTTAGGTTTGAATCTTCCTGTTGGGTATAGAACCGTTTTTTTCAGGGAGAACTTTACCCTTTAATGTGAGACTTTTTTCTGTAAATCTAAATTTAATCGAACTTTAATATTAATATCGAACACTGAATAAGGAAAAAAAGGAGGGGGCCAGGTGTTGTTATAATGAGTAGTGTTGGTGGGGGATACATCATACAAGTTTGTAGGTTGAAGAATGAAATAGAGCTTAAAAGGGAATGTAAGAGATGTGACTTTAGAGAGAGAGCCCTCATACAGAATCCAAGTTGGTGTAATATTTTCTTCTCCAATTGGGAATTATTGTCATAAATTCTACATTTCATGTCTTGGCTGGACCCAATACTTTTCCACTGTCTCTATCTTGGACTTGCCTTCTCCTTGTCTTATTCTATCAAATTTACTCCTTCTTTTCACTTTTAAATTCTTAACAACATATATATATAAACCACGTGATTTGTTTTTCTACAAACCATACAAGTCTCCTTCCATAAATATACAAGGACAAAAAACACCAAATACATGCTTGTCTTTCTATAAACATATAAATGAAATACTCCCTCCGTCTATGTTTACTTGTTCAATATATTATAAATAATTGTCCAATAATATGTATTTAGTTTCGAAAATCAAGAGACAATTTTTCTTTTTAATTCTATTTTACCTTTAATTTGCTATTAAATACTATTCAATATCTAATATATTTGTCAAATCATTAAATTTAATATATTCAAAGGCTACTAATATAGTAATATTACACCTATTAAGGTGTGTGTCAAGTCTATACTTAACAACTATTGTTGGACAAAGGAAGTACATATTTTACTACTAGTATCATAGTAGCTAGCTATGTTAATGATGTATAGTTTCGATGGACTTAAGAAATAAATTATTTGGGGAACGAGTAATTAATGTTAAGAGTAAAATAAAAAAGAAAAATCTCATATGCTAAATTATACTTCCTCTGTTTCATATTACTCAACTCATTTATCCTAATACATTCCTTAAGAATATTTTTAGTTAGTGTATTTTAGTAAATTATTCTTATTAACGATGTTTAACTCTAAATTTGATTAAAAAAAACTCTAAATTTAATTGCTGCTACTTTATATAATTATTCAACACTAAAGGCTATAAGTGGATAAAGTAATAAATTTTCTTAACTTGCTAAAATGAACCAGTAAAATTCTATATCTATTTTTGGTATAAAATTAGGTAAAATGAAATGAAGGGAGAAAAATTGAACCTAGAGAGTATATGACTGCAGGAAAGAGCATTTCACTAACAGTGGGTAAAATTGAGTATTTCTTATTACTATTGTATAGCTAGAAAAATTCAACTACTTTATTGTGAATTCTTTGTTGTTGTATTGGGTAAATTTTGGTGACTTCACTACTGAAAATAGAGAACACATTTTTTTTTTATTGAATAATATTTTCAATATATCATCTCTCGTATGGGTCTAAATTTTTAATGATGAGTGATGGTAATATTCGATTCTAATTAGACCTTTGCTTATTTTAATATCATATTAAAATATATGATAATTTTATTAAAAATTTAAACGGTTACAAATAACATATTTTATTTATCTAATTATATTTTCAATGAAATAAGTTTAATAATCATACTCGAAATTAACTCACGGCCTGTACTTATAATAACCTAAATTTGACTGAAAAATAAATTAAAGCATGCATGCATGCATGCATGAGGATTTAAAAAAATAATACTTATAAGATCTAACATTGAGCAAAGAAATTTATGTACCTTCCAATATTTTAGCAGAAGAATCTTATGCTCATAGCGTGATAATCAAGTTGTATAACTCCAATGTGCAGTAGAAATGTTATACTATTTGTAACTTTGTTGTACTCCCTATGATTTATACTATATCACTTGTCCCTAGTAATTAGCTCTTGACATATTCTTTTAATTTTTTTTAATTAAAAGTGTATTTTAATGTATAAATCTTTTTATAATTTTTAGAAACTTTAAATTTGAATACTACAATTTTACATAGTTATTAAATACTAAAAATAGTATTAAAAACACCCTTAGCTTGATTTGTTAAAATGAAACATCTACTTATTTTGTTATAGGGGCAAAAGTAAAATGAAACGAAGGAAGTACTTCTATTTTCTAATTACTTGTCAATTTTTGAATTGACACACCATTAATAAAATAATGATTGACATAGTGAGTTTATCATTTTACTCCTATTAATTATGAAGTGGTTGAATTAAGAATTTAAGATTTTCAAAAAATTCTACCTTTTTCAAAATTAATTAATTGAAGGTATAATAGGTAAATATTATTTATTCTTTCTTGATTTTTGAAAATGAACAAGTAAAAAAGGATAAGTAAAAATGAAAAATTGGACAAGTAATTTGGGATAGAGAGAATATCATTTAGTGGTCAGATCGTTTAATAAGGTATAAGAATAGTGTTGAATAAGACGTATTCATAATTATTCATATTATTAGTAATATTTATATTAATTATATTAAAATTATTTCTTTAAAAAAAAATTAGGGTAGCTTCACATGGTGACTAAGTAAAGTAGTATGAGCACGAGGTGAGATCAGTCACACCCTCAGAGAAGCATAAAAGTAAAATGGAATACAAGTATCTACTCCCAATGCAGCGTATGTGGAGATTCCACATGGGATGTTTTCAAGATTTGGGATTTTTTTAATCCTTCATCTTCTTATTATTACTATTCAAACATATAGTAACATGGCTATACTAAAGTCCATTAATAGTTTTATGAGTTTAAGTTTTGTATACTCAAGGGATCCACGTCCACCGTTATAAAATTGAGTTCATTTGAACTCTCACTATTTTTAACATGATGAAATATTATTATATACAATTTAATAAAATTATAACAAAGAAGTAGATGTCAACCAATATAACCTTAAAATA
Organism: Solanum acaule; assembly: GCA_036250505.1. Classification (NCBI taxonomy): domain Eukaryota; kingdom Viridiplantae; phylum Streptophyta; class Magnoliopsida; order Solanales; family Solanaceae; genus Solanum; species Solanum acaule. The sequence continues at coordinate 4,871 of JAJOOR010019413.1, read as the reverse complement.
TAATAAATTTAATGTGAATTTTTTAAAAATAAACACATAAAATTAAATTATGAATTCATCTTTGTAATATTATAAACATATTTTATTATTAGTACTTTTAAATTTATTGTTATTTATATTTTATAAACATATTTTAAATTTATTGTTATATATTGATTTAATAAAGTGGACAAGTATTGTTAAACATCTCAAAATAATATAGTGGACAACTATTATTAGATAGAGGGAAAAACAAACAATCGGTGAGTCAAATCTATAATTAGGGTAATAAGTGATAATTATAGGTTCGTAAAAGAAAAGTGCATAAGAGTAAATAAATCTACCCTTATGTACGATAAATAAGTACTAATCCTAACAAGTTTTACTCCTTAGGGGTAACTAATTGGAAAATATTTTGAACAATTACTTATTACAGTGAACTTTTACTTGACTACCTCTAATTTTAAGAAAAGTTTGACAAGGAACAAATGAGTGATATTGACAAATTACCCTTAAATTAAATTTAAAGAGTATATTGTTGCCCAAAGAATCATTCATTATGAAAGGGAGGAGTACTTAATTAATTTATTTGACTGCCCACAAAAATCAAGATCATTAAAGCTCCAAGGTGTTAACTTACATAGTACCATTCACGTGAACTTGCATTATTGTAAATACTAATGACTTAGTGTTTGTAAAAGAACAAGATATATATTAGTTACTCATGATCTTCCTCATTTTTCAAGTAAAAGTTATTTGTGGTTAATTACTTAGTGTTTGTAAAAGGTAATACGATCTAATGAATAATTAAGATGCAAACAGTTGACTCGAACCTAACATATTATTGTAGAAAAAATACTGAAGTGAAAACACAATATTTTTGGCGTATAGAAAAGTAAGAAAAGCTAATGCGAGGACAAGTGAAGCCAATCTCTTCACCTTGCATAATAGTTGGAATTAATAACAAACAAGAACACGACTAATGAATTCAAGCAACACATTTTAATTTGTAGCAAGACAAAAACCATATGAAAAAGGTTAATTATAATTAAACAAAAGATTATCATCAATTTATAATGAAGCATGAAAAATTTGCAAGGCAAGCGTACCTGGTAACTTCAATTTAATCTCGTGTAAAGTCAGTAGTCGTATAGGGCCTTCGAGTTGGAATTTCCAGTTGCAACACTTTGAAAGTTTGAATTTTTATTTTTCTTCTTGAAAATCAAGAATGAAGAAACTTCTTTTAAATATTTTTATGAGATTTTTGACATAAGAAGAAATGGTTTTTGTCAAGTTTGATTCTTTTCTTTCTTTGAAACTTTGACACAAGAAGAAATGGTTTGGATCAGATCTAAGATGCTTAATATAACTGAAGTTATATTTTATGGAATTAACACCAAGTTCCAAACAATATATGTGTGTAATCTGTGCCATTGAAGTTTGAACAAATATTTTAATCCAATCCTTCCTTTTTTTTAAAAAAAATCTTGACAACAACCAAGCTTTTCTCTAGTAACAGTATAATAATACTACTATTATACATTTATTTATCCATATACAATTATATATATGTATCCTAGAGAGATCCTTTTTTATTAGTAGTGGTGACTTTTTAGCTAATTTGTATGTAACTCGATTATTTATATCGTTATTTAATTATTTTTTTTATTTTTTTAGCCGAGGATCTTTGAAAATAATATTTTTATCCTGCAAAGAAAGAGGTATTATGTATATTTTATGCTTTTTCAAATTTCACCTATGAAATTATAGTGAGTGTATTACTGTTGTTGTAATTATCGTATAAGTTTGATCTGAAAAATTATTTGTATAAATTCGATCAAGAAACTTGCGCCCAAAAGACTTAAGTTGCCAATCACCGTTTAGCTTATATTCTTGATCAATAATTCAGTTTAATTTTTAGGCATAATATATGAATGTGACCATTAACTTGACCTTATTTTATATTTATATTCTTCAACTTTGGGTGTGCACAAGTAAACACTTAAATTTGTATTATGTTGAACAACTAAACGCATGATCTTATGTGACATATACAAATATAGGAATCATGTAGGACGTAAATTGTCATTATTATGCCACATAGGATATGTTTGTTTATTTGTTTAAGTTTCTACTTGTGCACTTTCAAAATTGAAGGATATAAACGTAAAATGAGGTCAAATTAAAAGCATATTTATATATTGGGCCTAATTTTTACTTACTATTCTAGGAAACTTTATATAATCAGTACACAAAATATTATCTTGGGAAAAAGGTCTGAAAAATATTTCAACTTTGGCCGAAATTGTTGTTACGATACCAAACATTACTTTTACCCCTGCATTATTTAATAGTGTATTTTAAAGGTATATATGTGCCCACGTGGACACATTAATATTTAAAATTATGCAATATTTATTATGTCCACATAGGCATATATATACCTTTAAAATACACTATTAAATAGTACAAGAGGTAAAATGTCCTTTCCAAAGTTTGATATCGTAACAACAATTTTGGCCAAAGTTAAAATATTTTTCTGATCCTTTTCCCTATTAACTTTATACATTACTCGACCTGCCGTTTCTCAATCGAAAATAAGAAATGTCAAGATTAGTCTAAGAAAGTCTAATAAATAATCCCATTTATTTCTTATTACTGCTGAAATCTACTCTTCTCCGTTTACTTTTACTTGTCATAATTTGACTTGGCACACCAATTGAGAAAATGATTAATGATACAGATATTTTACTAAACAATCTCCTATTAAATGATGTCTTAGAAAATAATTCGAAAAATAAGTATTTAATGTTAAGGGTAAAACATGGGAAAAGAATTATTCTTTCCGTTTAAAAAAGAATGACCTAGTTTCCTTTTTAGTTTGTTTAAAAAAGAATGACCCCTTTCCTTTTTTGGCAACACTTTAACTTCAACTTTCCACCTGACATGTTTAAAGCTACAAGATTAAGTGACATTTTAGTACATTTGACATAACTTTAATTTAAAACTACAACATTAAAACATCTTCTTTCTTTTCTTAAACTCTGTTCCAAGTCAAACTAGGTTATTCTTTTTAAACGAAAGGAGAATGTTTTTTCTTGATAGGTGAAAGTGACAAGTAAAATGAAAGTCCATTGTAGAAATAAATAACAAGTAAAATTAACGAAGAAAATATTTGCTACTCTATTTGTCCCTAATTACTTGTCCATATTTCCTTTTTAGTTGTCTCTAATTACTTGTCCATTTTGACATATCAAGAAAGGACACTATTTTTTTTACCTATTATACCCTCAATTAATTATTTTGAAAAATGTAGAACTTATTGAAACTCTTAAGTTTTTAATTTATCTACTTCATAATTAATAGAGGTTAAATAGTAAACTCATTATGTCAATTATTATTTTTTTAATAGGTGTATCAATTTAAAATTGGAAAAATAATTAGGAAAAAATGAAGCAATTAAAAGCGCTAAAAAGTGTTTGCTTTCGGTGCCTCAAAATGAAAAAAGAAATGGATTAGATATAGTAAAAAGATATCACGGACTCCAATAAATATGCTGGGCAGGAAATTGAGATGGCCCTTGCTTGGCCGGTCCGCATGTAGTGTCTTAATTAATTTTAATTTTTACCTTTCAACTCTTGAAAATTTCACCACGTGTTCAAGAAAACAGCTAAATTTAATTTAATTTTTGTTTTCAAGTGAAAAATACTTTATATTTTTTTAAATTATAGATGCCTATTATTTTTTTAAATTATAGATGCCTATTCAAAATTATAACTATATATTGTCAACATCCAATTTATCGTATCGTGTAGATATGTTCTCTTTTGGAGAATTTAAGTAGCTCAATTTATTGGCTACCTGAACTCCCACCTTGTTGATGAGGGCTCGATTCTCACATTTTGATCCCCCTTCCCCTATCCCCAATTTTTTTAAAAATCGTATCATGTGGACAATTATTGAATTCTGATTCGATAGGCGAACTCACATCACCCATTTACCTTTTTATAGAAAATTTTCAAGAAAAAATACATTTGAGATAAGCAAGGTAAATCAAAACATAAAGGAAAACTCGATCTTATTTGCAGAAGTCTTTAACACTTTTCAAGGACCTAGTCAGATATGTACCAGAGGTTCTCAGGGTCGTTTTAATCCCTAGGCCACTAAAGCTATCGTTTTAGGTCCCCCTGTTTTTAGAAAAAATTTATTTATAAATGTTATTCTTTTTAAAAAAATTATATGTACTATGAGTTATGACTTCTACTAAGGAAATTGTATATGAGATAAATATAGAACTTGAATTACGTAAGAAACAATATGAAGAAAATATTGATAAAAAAATCACAAAGTCCCTTGAAATTATAATTGAAGCAATATAATCTAATGAAAGTACTCAATCAAATAAAAAAACTTGATTCTTTTCCAAATACACATATTGCTTATAGGATAATGTTAACAATTCCTGTAACTGTTGCCTCAGAAGAAAGAAGTTTTTTCGAAATTAAAGTTGATTAAATCTTATTTAAGATCAACAATGTCTCAAGAGAGATTGAATGAATTATCTACAATTTAGGGGTGTACAAAACTGAACCGAAAATCGAACCAAATCGCGAACCGAGTCAAATAGGAAAAAAAAACCCGATTAGTGGTTGGTTTGACTTGGTTTGGTATTGAAAAAACCCCGACTATATTTGGATCGGTTTGGTTTTAACTAAAAAAAAACAACCCGAGACCAAACCAACCCGACATTATATATATAAGTTTAAAATTTTATTTTATACATAAAATATTTACTTTGATATAATTTTTAAATATTTCTTATACTTTTTCATAGTTTTTATCTTTTAATATATTATTTCAAGTTTGAAACTTAGAATTCTGAATGGTTCAAT
>JAJOOR010019412.1:0-23485 GCA_036250505.1 Solanum acaule | reverse complement strand
CTGGAAGTAATTTGACTAATTGAATATAATTGTTGGTTAAAGTAAAGTCTAAACCATTTTCCTCGTGGGATCGACCCCAACCTACAAGTTGGGTTCTTTACTTGATAACGATCGCTTATGCTTCTTTAGGGAGGTGAAATTTGAGCGTATCAACGTCATAGTCATTTCTTGATGTCTGACTTCTAAAATCACCAAACTAACTTAAAAAGCCATAATTAATCATTTAAACAAGTTTCCAACTATAAACTAGCATGTGAGGCTCTAGTTCAACCTACTAGATTTAGTCTAACTATTTTACGGGGTGTTACAAGTATTTTCTAAAGTTTATAAATACTAAACTTATTATTAATTTTAAGGAGTCGAACATTTATTTTAATTTCCAGAATAGAATAGTACTTTTTGGATATTTTCTCTCAAGTTTGGAGAGGGTTTTTGGGAGATTTGAAGAAAGAAGGGTTTCATCTTCCCCAAGTTGGAACTGGGTCTTCTCCATTCTTCTTCCTTTTCTTAAATCAAGGTTTAATTTCTTATACCCATTTGATTTCACTATCATTTTAGGTGTATTTTGTTATTTCTTGATGTGTGGCTAAAACTCCCATTCTTGGGGTGTGATTTAACAAATATGAGTTGATATTATTGTTGGGTCTTGCTTGTTGATGGGTTAGATGTAGTTTAATGGTGATTTCACCTAGTGATTGTGGTTTAACTTAAAGGGTTTGTAGTTGCAAATATAAAACCACCCATGTGTTTTCGGCTTGCCCGAAAGGGAGGTCACGAAACAAGATCTCTAGATTGATGGCATAAGGAGTGAGTTGACATAAGGTTCAGCCCGAGAGGGTGAGCCCTAGTCTCATATCCTAACACTTAGCTTGAGAGAGAGTGAGTGGGGTAATGCGTAGGCTGGTCTTCATGCGGTAAATGGGTGTCCGAGTGGAACGCATTTGAAACGGGGTAAGTTGCCCGAGAGGGAACTTATTTCCATTTAAAGCTTAGCCTAGTCACTATTATCTTACAAATTTCCTTTCAAAAACATGTACCCAACTACTTATCTCAACTTGTATTGCGGTCACACCGAAAGAACTCTTACCCATACTTGATTTTCTTGTTAATTTTTGTTGTTTTCACTGCTTGTGACAAAACCCCCAAATTGATATTTGACACTTTTGTGTCACCCCTTTTAATTTACTATGTATTTAATCGTTAATGTCTTTAGCTACGACTAATTAGAACTAAATTTTATTTTTTTACTAATTCTCAAAACCACTCCCTTAGGACACGACCCCAACCTTTAGTTGGGTTACTATACTATCAACGATCGTAGATACTCATACCGTAGGTTAGTGTTCTTGGTCACGATAAGCATCAAAATGGTGCCGCTGTCGGGGAGTGGTGTTATTTGAGAATTTTTAAATTAGTAGAATTTTTGTTCTTCTTAGTTGTAATTTACTAATTTAATTCTTAGTTTTGTCTAGATTGTTTGTGTGTTGAGACAGGATAATGAGTATACATGATGGGGAAGGTGGACCAATGGAGCACCTCCCAGAAGAAGTAATGAGATTCAGGGGTCACATCTTGAACTTCAAGCATCTAGAAGGAGAACCTTTGCATGAGTCGTGGTTAAAGTTTAAAACACTATTGATCCAATGCCCAACTCATGAAATTCCCGATTTAGTTCTACTGGAATGCTTCTATAGGAGTCTGAATCCTGAAAACAGATGGTTAATCGACCAACTTATGCCAGGTGGTCATGAGAAATATTCCTATGAGACCGCAGCCAAATTCCTTGACCTTGTGGTTAAAACCAACAAGGATACTGAGAAAGACCAGCAATTGATCATTTTGTTGGGTCAGATGGATAACTTGACCCAAAAGATCGAGGAACTGGAGGTGATGTCCAAAGAAAAGCGCGAATGCGGATCACTTATTGAGCAGGGAAGATCTATGGACATTGAAAATAAACATATCAAAGATATGCTATTAACCATTCTTCAAAAGCTAAATGAGCAGGATAGAGTGTTAGGGAAGATTAAGGAAAATGTAGAAGTGCTAAACCAGATGAGCGGTTCTCACTCCAAATCTATCCAGCTGATTGAAACTCTCTTGGGTCATGTAATGCCTCATATCCATCAGACACAAGGCAAGGGGTCTCCAAACGATGTTTTGGCTAAACCCAAAAGTCAAATTCAGGTGCTAACCCGCGTCGTGCCACGACGTTAACTAAGGCGCTGTTTGGGAGGCAACCCAAAGCCCTTAACTACTTTAATTTTGGTATTTTTGAAATAAAGGTGTTTTGATTTTGTAGGATTGGGCATGAAAAGTTTGTGAAAAAGTACAGGATGAATTACACAAGTCCAATCGGCGAATCACCGACTGGATCGGCGACCGCTACCAAGACCGTCGTTTGGATCCTCACTTTGACTGGGAGTCCTGTAAAACTCGACGAGAATGATGAACACTTGATGGATCACCAAGTAGCAAAGAAAATCCAACTAATGTCATTGAATGGATTAGATCTGGATGGATTTATAAAACCACGAATCTGGACTTTCAACCATTCTCATATTCTCTCACTCTTGATTTTCGCAAAATACACCTACTTAGTATTTTTAGAATTTTTGCACCTCATAAATATTTTAGCTACTTTAGTAGTGCTTGGATCTATAATAACTTGCCGCCCAGCATCACAATCTTGACCTAATCTACCCAAAAGGTTGATTCTCCAAACTCTGCTTCTAATTATGATATATATGCTCTTATTCCAGGTAATTTTATCCTATGTCATGTGTTGTGACTCTCTGATAAATTTAGGCTATTCAGTGTGCTGAGGATAGCTCACCAGATCTCTTGGCAGTTGGCCCAAGGGACTCCATCTCATAGTTAGTGTTCAGTAAATCCCTGTAGAGCCTTGATCGCCAAAGTAATTTGGTGACTCGTTGATCTGTTCGGCAAGTTTGTCTGTAATTGCATCCTTCTGAACTTGATTTATTTGTTTTAACTTCTTCCGAATTCTTTGCAGAAATGGCTAGATCTAAAGTTGCAGGAAGAAGCAAGCCACCTCGAAGCAAAACAAAAGGGATTACAATCAAAGAGGATGCTGACGTGTTCAAAAGCAAAGTTGCTAAACTGTCCACAAATGGTAAAAAAGGGAAGGGCAAATACAAGACCCTTAATTTGTCAAATGCAAGCAATGATAGTAATGGATTTTATAGAAATGACACCAAGCATTCTAAAAGCAAAGATGTGGGTTCTGACGAGGAAGATATGCTAATAGCACAGAGGGCCGAGCGGCGAATTAAGAAGCTGAGAAATTCATCCAGGGCCAGGATTCATACTTACCATCCTACCTCTACTATAACTCCAGTTCCAAAGAAGGCAATGGTATTGGCACCTCCAGTGCAAGGTCCTCTGCCTAAATTTATGAATCAAGTAAAGGCTGAGGGGCCGAGAAATTTTTTGGAGGAGAAGCGTCTGTCCATAGAAGGGGTTATAGATAGGTACCTAGAGATAATGGCATGTCTGAGATACCACGAGTTCCAACCCTTCACCAAACCCCGTGGCCTTTATATTCTAAAATGGGTGAGAGAGTTCTACAGTGCATACAATGCACTAATACCACATCAAAAGCAACTAGCAGGAGCCTTCACAGAAGTTGACTATGTGGTTGTCAAAGATAAAAGGGTGAACTGTGATAGTGAGGAAATCAACGTAGTCTTGGGCATGTCCACAAACATTGGGGATCACTGTCAGTACTTGATTAGAACAAAGTAACTGGATGAGATGAAAAAGTGGTTAGCCCCACTAATTGCAGATGAGACTCCCAAGTGGTTGGTGGAAGGAGTTCCGATTGAAAAGAAAGAACTAAAGATAGCATCAAGGCTCTGGTTCAGTTTTATCAGCAGCGCAATTATGCCATCCAAGAATGAGTCAATCCTTCACCTCGCTAAGGCAGCTTGCCTGGGCTGCGTCATATAGGAGACTCAGATAAATTTAGGAACAATCATCGCTTCAGAGATACTCATGCATGCAAGGCAGAGCCGAACCTCACTTCCATTCCCAGTCTTGATCACAGAATTATACAAACGAGCCCAAGTACCTCGAGATACCAAGAGGGATGTGGAAGTGATGCCCACAACCTCTACTGATATCTGGAAGATCAAAGACGAGTACCTTAAGGATCAAGCAGAAAGGAAGAAGGCAGCATTGGTGGATTTAGCAAACAATGAATCATCGATTGCACATACTTCTCTACCTACTCTGGCCACTGGGCCTTCAGGTATATCCATTGCCACCGTTACTCCCGCTGACACTCCAGGTTCTTCTTCTGCTGCAAAATTGCCAAGACCCACTACTGTTGCTGCTATTTCCCGGCTTCCTCTCACCCGGGCGTCCCTACTCCAGATGGGACAGCTGGCTCTTTCTGTTGACCGTCGAGCTGCTAGCCTAGAGGCCTCTGTTCCAAGCATAATCCAAATTGCCCTAACTAATGCTATAACACCTCTGAGCACTATCATTGACGCTCTAGTAGCCAGAATAGCAGTGTGTGAGCACAACCAAGAATCTATAGAGGAGGTGACGACTTTAAAAGCTGCTATTGTTGAACTACGAAAAGATGTAGACAACCTAAAGGCCATCGAGGTGTCTATGGTCTTTGGAACTGTGGAGATGCCAGACATGCCTAATTTGCCTCAGAAGATCAATTGACATAGGGGTAGAGCGAAACAGATAGCCGACCATGAGTCAGAAGCAATTATGATAGATGTTGTTATGCAAGCTTCCTTGACAAAATCTTCTGCTGCTAGGTTCAGTGGAGCTGGTCCTTCTGGTGGTCACTCCGGGTACTGATGCCCATATGAAATGACTATTAGCCAGGATCTCCTCTTTACCTCTCTCTTTGTCTGTCTTTACTTTGCCTTTTGGATCCTATATTATTTGCATTTGAGGACAAATTGTTTTTTATTTGTGGTGGGGTGAGGCTCATCTTTTGTTTGCTTGATATGGATATTCGTGTTTTGTACATTTGGGTTATCTATTTTAATTGTGTTTTTAAAATTGCTTTGCGATTGTTTGAGCTTACGACTCTCTTTTGGGTTTAATTGCAAAATGATTTTGACCCTTCCGAATTTTTTTGATCTTTTCACACATTTTTCCCACCCATCGCGAAGTGAATGTGGCTGTTCTTTTGCAAAAATTTAAGTCTCGGTTTCGATCAATACCGATGACTTGAATAGTGCTCTCAATTGAACGAACTTGAATGTACGGCTATGATGAGGCCAAATGAAGTTACGTAGACAATATGTGAACTCTTTGCATCTCATTGTGACTAGCCATTTATTGAATTGATTCTCTTGTAATGACCGTTGCACACTAGCGAAAGTGTGTAGTCTTGTTTGACTTAAGTGTCGATGCCTTGTGTGATTAACTTGCTTTGAACCATGCATGAATAAACCCAGAATTTGCCATGTTAGTCTTATTGATTTAGAAAGGTGTCCTCTTGATATGATCTTAGGCAACTTTAAAGAGTGTGAGACAAATTTGACATATACCTCTTTTGTGGCCTACCCGTGAGTGTGTGAAACTCTTTTGAACACCCTTTGAGCCTTTTCCCTTATTTGGAAGAACCTTGATAAACCCTAGACCTTACTTGACCCCACTACCTGTGATCCTCTTGAGTTGTGGTTTAGTGAATAGCCAACTTAGGCCAAAAGCCTAAGTTCGGGGTGTGGTGAAAAGGAAAAGGAGGAGTCAAGAAGTGCAAGAAAAAGTCCCCTCTAACCTATGGTATTGCATAAAAGTGGAAACCCCTTCAATTCAATTCAAAAAAAAATGAATGGAATAAAGTACGAAGGAAATCGGGTTCCCAAGCACTCCATGTAGGTGAATGAAAAGGTGACTTAGAAGCACTAGAAAAAAATTGACAAAGGTAAAGAAGGGAATACCTTGAGAACACCACTGCTCACGAGGAAAAAGTCACTGAGCCTAAATGACCATACCTTTACACTCAGCCCTATTACAAACCTTAGAAAGACCTTTTTGATCTTGAGCAAGCCGAATCGAAAGCCAATTGTAAAGTAAGGGCAAACCTATGGGAAAAAACATGCATTGTGTTCCTCTTTTGGAGTGTGAGTGTTGCATCTCATTCCTGATCTTTAATTGATTAACCTCTGCGTATGACGGGGTGAGGGTCGTCCCAGCAGACGGTGGGCAGGATGGTGTAGAACTCCTTTTCACCCATTCTGCACGTGCGGCGGGGGGAGCCTCAGTCAGTAGAGCCCATCCAAACTCTATCAGGCAAGCTTAAAAAGCAGGAGCCTTCTTCTCTAGTTTGAGCAAGTCAAAGCCCCACTCGCAGCAAAATTTGTTGTTCCGAAAATCATAAAATCTTTCTCGATTAACAGCATCAGGAAATCAGATGAAGGGTAAGTTTTCCTCATTTAAACCGGCCATTTAGAGGGCCTGCAAGAAATTAAAATGTAAGTTAGAACACCGGGGGATTAAGCCAATATGGGTAAAAACAAGAAATGAGAAAATTCCTGAGTTAAGGGATGCAGGCCACTGGTTCCCTCTGTTCTGCCACATTGGCCCAAGTCCCGCCAGAGCGGCCTTCATCTGGGATGAACACCAGGCGCGATCATGGCGCCTTTTTGTCCCAAAATTCTCATTTTCAACAGTTTTTCAGGAGATCAGAGTATATAAACTACCCTAGGACCTATATATGGAGTTATATTGGCGGAACGACTCCTAAAAAGTGCCCAAATTCAAGTTTTATACCCAGAGACCCTTCAACTTCCCCCACTCGTGTTGGCACCGATTCGACGGTGTTTTTACGAAATCCTTACGCCCAAGACGTTGTGGAGACGTTGCGAATGTAAGGGAAGTGTCCATGCTGCGTTAACTAGATCAAATTAGCAACCCATTTTTTCATTTTCGAATAACTACCCAAAACCGTTTAATTTTGATTAGTTATTATCATGCAATCATGATGAAGCGAGTAGTGAATCAAAGAGAGTAAGGATAAAGAATATTACCTGATTTTTGACGTTCGGAGAAAGTAATCCAGAGGATTTTGGGAGAGTTTTTGGAGAGTTAAGGAGAAATGGGAAAATTGTATCCCTTTTTCCCCCCCCCCCCCCTTTACTGTTTTCGATCTCCCGCTACAGTGGGAGATTTCTTGCCATAGCGGCCCCGCCTCAGTGGAAGGGCTGTCGCCCTGGCGGGGTCAGCCTATATAAATTTGACGAGTTCTTACCTCGGGTGTTGCCTCAAATTCCATTTGGCTCCTAGAGTATAGTGCCTTCCGTATGTCATTTGTGAAAAGTCTCCATCCATCGTGGTTCCATAATGGACTAGTGGATTAACTTAAAAATACTTTGAGGTAGAGTGCGTAATGACCGATCACTAGTCGTTTGGGGATGAACGAGAGGTAAAATGGTATCTATTGTAATGACCCGAATCGTCATTATTTAGGAAAGCAAACATTTGGGAAATTTTGGGTCCACTGTCCCACTAGGAAGGCACCGCCACGGCAGGGTAAGTTGGCACCAGAGCGGGATAGGCGAGACATAACGTAAATAATGTGAAATCCTTATTTTCTCCTTCTTCCTAAAATACCTAAATTAGTCGCAAAACACCCTAAAAAACTGCTCCAATCTTGGGAAAGATAGAGAGAGATTTCTAGCGTAAGGATGTCGATCGATTGCGGATTTCTGGTCAAGATCACCGTCACGAGTTCCGAAAATAAGAATCGAAGACCAAACTTCATGCAGCTGCTTGGCGCCCAGGTAGGCTAGGTTTATTAATTAAGTAGTTATAAATATGTGCTTGCCACGTAGTATAATATAAATCGATGGTAGAATTTACGTGTAGGCCTTCGTGCACCTATTAAGGGATGATTATGCTTGTGATTCTAGTTGTTGCGTAAGATGTGTACCATAAAGGAAAAACCCTGCCCTAGGGTTAGGGTTAGGGTTAGGTGATTGTTGTGAATTCCTATTTCGTGCTATAAGTATGTTGATGGCTTCGTTATGTCGACACATGAGTAGAATTGAGATGTATGAATCAAGCCTAAGGGGAAAGACTAAAATTGTATAATTGCATGCCACGAACCTAATACTTGATTGATTGTGTGATTATAAGTATGTCCATGGTGGATGTGATTGTTAATATGATTGTTTGCATTGGATCGGATGCCACGTACTGGCATATTGACTTGCATTGGATCGGATGCCACGTACCGGCGGCATACTAACTAGGATCGGTTGCCACGTTCTGGCATAAATATGAGATCGGTTGCAATATTCCGACATAAATATTGGATCGGGTACCACGTTCCGGTATGCTAACAGTTTGGGTTTGGGTCCCATGAGAGGACTATTGACTTATTATTAATTGTATATTATTGATGATGTGGAATGACACTTGCTCCTGAATTGATAAATGATTATGATGATTCATATATGAGTATTCCACTATGTTGAGTAACAGGTACGTGTTTTGTGTATTGAATAATTTCGGAAGAGTTGAGCCAATTTGGAATGTGATGTGGTAAGTGGGGACCAAGGGGTCCAAGAGATGTATTGATTAGGTAGAGGGTTGTCTGCGTCCTTAAAACAAGTGAGAAGTGGAGGGATAGTATGTGTATGGTAACTGCATAGGTAGATCCTACCTTGGGAAAAGGATTGTGGTTAATTGTTGAGAAGCCTTGATGTAGTGTATTGTGTTGTTAAGGGTTGAGTGGTGATGTAAGGGAAGCAAGGGTGCATCGTGAGCGATTAGTCGAAATGTGGGTAGTTGTGTTTGTGAACTCTTCTATGAGTTAGAATGTCTAATCTATGATCAAGAACCTAGTAAGTAGGTTGATGGGGACAGAAGTTCGAATTAAGAGTACTAGGGTGATATGAGGTATGAGGGAATGGTTAACGTAGAGAAATGAATGGTCTTATTTCATGTTTCCTGCTAATCAATTTCTTATATTATGCGGTGGGCGTCGGGTTGACCAATGATGCCTATCAGTACATGTGGTTTTGTACTGATACTACTCTCGCTATGCCTTTTTGGCATAGTCTGGATGCAGGGTCGGTTATGTTTCATAGGTGAAGACGAAGATAATCTCCAGCAACTTCTACTTTTCCTTCCATAGGTGGGAGTTGTGTCTTTTATAGTTGTGATACATTGTAATCTTAGAAGCTCTTGTGCTTGTTTAGACTAGATCCCTGGGGATGAAAATTACTTTACAAGTCTTAACTCAAGATTGTTTAGTATTTTTATTCATAAAATCTTTTGGATCTTCTTTTATTCAGTTTTCTTTAATCTTCCGCATGTTTAAATTGTTGGGAATCGAGGGTTCTCCTACTTAGGTGTTAGAGTAGGTGTCCGCACGGCCCGATGGGTTGGGGTCATGACATCTTTTAACTTAGAAAATGTTTTGAGATCATCCTTAATCTCTTGTTTCTTGTTTGGCTCCATAGCTAAAGTATCAAGTGTTGACGGGTGTTCAAACACTACTTGACTCCATATTCTCCTGTTATAACCACCAAATCCACCATCCGATCCCTTATTATTCATGTACAATTTCCTCTGCCTTTCTCTAATAGAAATTTCCTTCCCTTCATCCAACACATATTTTAAGTACGAAATGGTTATAAGATCACAATTTTTCTATGAAACTTAAGCTTGAAATACCTATTCTCATCGTCCCTCGGGTACCAAGCAATTGTCGGTCTAATAACTTCTTTTTGGCTAGATATCCACCAAACCTTTGCCCCTTTATAATCATCGGTTACCTCCCATGATCATTCATCGATAGAACAATAGATTGACCATCTTTCACTACATTGACTTTTAGACGCTTAGCTTGTATACTGGAGTTCTTACTTGAATACCTCTCGATAGCTACATAAGCTTTACTATGCTCAAACCAACATCAGTTTCATATTCATGAAATGTAATATGTATATAAGGATAGATATAGCTCACAAGTTTATCGGTATACCTTCGAAGATGGCCATGAAGTTCATGAGGGAAATAGTTCTGGTACATGGTCCAGGCAAGCATAATTGTTGCAATTGCTGGACCTAACTGATTCCAAACATCTTGCTTCATCATCATAATTCTTTCACTTGGGATATAAATTAGAACTATAGTATATGTGATTGTTCACTAAATAATAGCTTATTTAGAACAAAAACAGTATTATCAAGTTTAATTTTTTCAAGGAAACTACAGAGTAGGTGCCTAGGTTACTCTTCCACCGGCAACAATATTAGAAAACAATTTTTTTCAATATTAATTGTCTTTTTCCAAAGCAAATCGTCATCTTTGGTCATTATAATTACGTAATATGTTTGGTTAATCTCCATTATTGTCATTGTTTAAGTACATAAGAGTAGGGGCGGACTGAGGCAGGGCTAATTCGGCAAAAAATTACATGTTTATACATGGTCAAAATTATATATATATATACTAGATAATTTTGCCCATGCGCAGCATGGGCCCAACAATTTGCAATTAATTAAATTTAGGAAAAATTACTTGGATGATACTTTTGAATAAATAACTATTAATTTTAGTGATATTTTCTATTTATTACCATTTATAGCAATACATAGCAATATTATGATAAATATGTAATATGTATTAAAAGGGAATTATGTATGCAATTTATATGTATTATATAACTGTTTTAAAATATATTTTGTGCTTGTTTGATAAGAAATTGACACATTGTATTAAATTATGTGATAAATGTATTATCCATCGATAAAACTTGGATTATATGTGTTTTATAAGTTCTTCTTTGTAATATGTATTAAAGTTGTATTATAAATATATTAAAAGTGAAAATAAAAATTGGTATTGCTATAAATGTTAAATATTTTCTTAATATAGTATATTCATGTAATTTCCTTAAATTTATGTCATTTGTAACAGAAGATTATAACACATCTTTTTGTTTTGTGATATTCTCCCTTTATAATTGTAAAGATAAGATAGCCCGAGATCTAAACATATGAACAAATTAATTGAAGGTTTATATATAATCTGTCCAACCATAATTGTCTACTATTGACTTGACATACCTCTTAAGAAACAATAATTAATAGAGGTGATATCACTATGTTGTCTTTTGACTTTATTAAATTTAATGCTTTGAGAAATATGTTAGATGATAAATACTCCCTCCGTCCCTATTTAGTTGTCCACTTTAGAAATGGTACACAAATTAAGGTAACAATGATGAGCATAGTGAAGTTACAATTTTACCATTATAGTATAATTTACAATTCCAAAATAAATTCACTCAAGATAACTAATCAATGCTAGAAAGTTCATAAGTTTATTTACTTTATTTATGACAACTTTATTTAAATAAGGGTATAATAGGAAAAAATTTGTTGTCCTTTCTTGATTTGTCAAAATAGACAACTAAATAGGGACAACTAAAAGAGGAAATATGGACAACTAAATAGGGACGGAGGGAGTAGTATTTAATAGGAAGGGTAAAATAGTCACAAAAAGTAAAGTACCTCTTGATATTCTAAATTAGACAAGTATTGTTAGATAACTATTTTTAGTGGACAACGATTATTGAACGGAAGGAGTATAAGTCTTGTATGATCTATTTTATCAGCATATACATTTGCTACTGCTATTTTCAGGTTAGGTGATCAGCACAACTGAAACACTGAAGGTGAAATAAAACATAGCAAAAAATATTGACTGAGAAGATTAGATAAGTTGAATCAGAAAGACAACGTCATTTAACTTTGCTAAAAATATCAAGAGGAGTAAATCTGAAAATCTACCATCACCTGAGAAGATGAAAGAAAACTAAAGAAAATTAAAGAAAAATTTCTTAATAAAAAATGAAGAAACTTAAAGTTTCTACAACTATATGATGGCTTTTAAGAGCCACTGTAAAGAAAAATCACCCAAAGGGAAAAGGCATAGGCTTATAGACACATAAGAGAACTTGTATCAGCTAACATATGACATCTCTAAAAATGACAATATAATCAGAATGTTAACTTTATTCTTTGCTAGTCTTCTGTATCGTACAACCAGTTCTTATAGCCATCGAACATAATTGTTCTCCTACAAAGATACATTAATCTTTGACGAATCGAATCAGGTGTGATAAAATTACTTACTATTGCATTCTTCATCAAAAAACTTAATTAGTTTTGCTCATTGTCACTTTTAAGGAGACTTTTCTTGTCAAGTGGCATCAATCTACACGGTCCGCATTTCCTAGCCCTTTGATAGCATGTTTCTTTTTTAAATTTTAATCGTTTTATGAATCTTATTAGACATCTCTGTAACTTTTCTATATTTTCATTGAATATTTTCCAAGGAAAAATGCATGACAAAAAATACTGAAATAAAGTTTGAATAGAGTATAATATTGATTAATATTTATGTGTGTTTATATGTTGAAACTTGATACTTATGAATTGTAGTTACGATATATATCACAAACAAAAACTTACAACATAAAGAAAAAAATGGTAGGAGAGCAATACTTACCACACCCTAAAATACTGCACAAAGACAGGAACATACAAACCACAACAGAGAGCAAAAGGCAATCAATAATACTACGTTTAAGTATCTGATATATATCATGTTTAATGTGCATTACATTTAAGTATCTGACTTCGTTTACCTCCATTTTTTGTTACATGAGATATGCATATGACTTTTTAAACAGGAAATCAATAATACTACGATAAATTTGTTCACCTAAAACAACTTGAGAAATTATTAGATATTTTCATAATATGCTTACTTGCAATGTCATGACTCCGAAGCACATCACTCTAGGCTTTGTATGCTAGCTTCTTAGTTACCATGTAGCAATTAAAGTTGAAAAAACTGGTAGGGAGGATCTTATTAGTTTGATTGGTTGATTTTTGAACTTGTGGGGAGAATCTTAGTAGTTTGATTGGTAAATTATCTGAACTTTCACTTTATTGGTGAAGGTTCTATTACCCACCTTGTAATCCTCTCTACATTTCCCCTTCCGCTATTCCTATATATTTTGTTTCAAAAAACAAAAGAGTAGTATGGTGGATACTATTCAAAGTTGTTACAAGAATATGACAACAGATCCTCAATTTTTACATTTATCAACATAACCATTCCTTGAAATATCTTAAATAAAGCAAATTTCAGAAAATTAAATATACAGGATATATTTCGAAACATAGGATCATGATGATAAGTTTAACTAATCGAGTTCCCTATTAGCATTCGTACTTGTAAGTCGATAAGCTACTTAAATTGTATTGTAAAGTTTGACAAACACTTTTAAATCATGAATCAATTTAGATCATCTCCCACCCCTCTCTATTTTACTCTCCACTCTCTATATCTAGAGAGTAAAGTAGAGAATGCCCTCTCCAATTATTCTCTAACTAACCCTCTACTCTCCAATCACAGAGAGTTGAATAGTAGTACTCTAAATATGGAGAACTACTATTCATACTCTCTATTTCACTTTTTAAATATTATATTATTATTTCTATTATTTTGTAACTAAACCTATTATTGGCAATCAAAGATGTCGAGAACAATAACTTATTTCTTTCCTTATACATAAGGACATGCAGGTTGTTAATATATACTAACTACGACTCCTATACAAATAGGACTTTTCAGTTAAATTGATCAAAGAACCATGAAACTCACAACTTTCAAATGTTCCTTAGCACAATTGACTTTCTAAGGTCATGAGTTTCAATATAAAGAGTAGGATCTTTTCTTCTATTTAATTTTCCAATTTTTCTTAAACACTGTCAACTAATAAAAAAGCAGCGCCAACAAACTATAAGCAGACAGAAAAGATGGTAAATTTGTCAAATTTCCAAATCAAGAAAACATAACAAGTAAAAGGCAATTTTGACTTTAATAAATATAAAAAAGTTGGGCAGAAATCTCAATCCAATAAATCCTAGTACCAAATTTAAATTAACAAAAAATTGTGATGAAAATAAAGCCCTTTTCGACAAATGAGAATGATATATATTCTTAGCAGATCGTACCTGTTCTATCATCAATAGTTATTAGTTACACTTACTGTTCTGTACGGAGAGACAAGGACAACAATAATAGGGAGGGGAAAAGGTAGAGAGAAATATGAAATGAGAGGATAGAAAGAAGTTAGGACATTTGTGAAAATAAGAGATAAATTATCATACCAAAGGTTCTTTATTAGAATTTATAAGAATTAGGAGTCAAGTGCATCTTCAAGTATAACCCCTTCTTTTTATCAAACTAACTTAAAAATAGACAGCACATTGCGTTACATGTACATCTAACAAATTGAGGCGATAGAAAACTCTCGAAATCTGCATAACTATGTTTTTACTCTTTAATGATTGATCACGACCAATGTAAAATGCCTTCGTACCTACATCAAGTTATTCTTAAGAACAAAGCATGTGCCACAACCAATAAAGACAGTGAACAAAACCTAGAGTAAATAAGATATCAAAAGAGTTCCACACGATAAACCAATAGAGAAAGTCAAACTTTATTTCACACCATACTTTCATTACAATTATTCAAAACCCTTGTTGTTTCTTTTATTAGTTTTAATAATAATTTTGTTTAATTTAACAAAAAGAAGTCTATTTTGTACTCTATCTGTGTATCCTTTTTTATTCCTAAAAAATAGCAGATGAAATAGAAGTGAAATAGAAGGCTTAGAGGGGAGATAATGAAATTATGTGATTGGGTCTTCCAAAAGCAAAGGAATAATCCATTTTTTCGGCTTAAATTCCACAATAAATTTCTTCAAGAAAATTTCCAAATAAAACCTTGATACTTCACACCTTGCACCCATTAAAAAGAGCATTCAACATCAATTGAAATAATCCCAAAAAAGGTTTTAGGAAAAACAAACTGAAGATACTTATAGATTTCATATTTTTCAAGAAAGGAAGTGCAACAAAGGACAAAGAGAGGCAATATTTTTCTAATAGAACTACACATGCTCCATTAATATTCTTTATCAATACTATCCAATAGAGGTAAATATTGTACTTCTCGAATTCATGAATGACAGATGAGTATGTTGTAAAATAACATCAGTCTAAAGGCCAAAAAACAACAACCAAATATTATATAGTTGGTTCTGGCACAACAACAAACACTTAGTGCGCATCAACTAACTCAAACAATAAGATTTAAAAAGAGTGTAGTTCATACCATTTTGGTTAAGTGATTTGTAATAAAGTCATTAGAAGCAGATAAATCATTTATCTTTCTTTCAACACATACATGTATTGCTTTCTTTCCCCATACCTACAATCTTAGAGCTTTGATGTCCAAAATTGGACAGTGGACAACTATAGTTAAAAAGTAAAATCAAAGGAGCAGAAAGGAATCTTACTATACCCAAGTTAAAACATTATGTGTTTAACCTTTTTATTTTAACTAGTATACGTATCCGCGCGTTGCGCGGATAATTTTAAACATCATGATTTTTTAAAAATAAAATAATTTTAAAAAATTATTATTCACTTGTTAATTTTTTTAAAAAAAAATAGTTAGAAATATATCATTACTACTTATATGATCATATAAACTTAATGTTCTAGTACACAATTTTATTTGTTATAATATTATTCTAATAAAATTGGACTTAAAAAATAATGTGCAAAATACTATGTCTGATTTTTTATTTTTTAATTTATACAATATGCAAATATAACTATATAAATAATTGAAGCAAAACATATGTATATGCGAATCACCATCATAAATTTATGAAATATTAAATTAAATTTGATCTCCCATTAATTCGTCCACAATTTAAATTTTATTTCTTAAAGAGCCAGTAAAATATGCTTAGAAAATTATTTGAAGTGACTGAACACATTAACACCCTTAAGGCAAAATCTAGACGGATGTTCTCACTTCCACGAAAGTTTATGTGTCATATCTTTGAAACTTCAATTCCTATGTTCTTCTTTTTATCATTCCACTTCTTATTGATTTGTATGAGCAATAGACTAAACACATCCCATATTTCTTAACCACGAAAACTTTGAAAGCTCCTACAGTTACGACAAACTGTGATAAAGTGAAGAAGTTGTAACCATCTCCAAAACTATAAGTATTAATTTAAATTTTAAATCTTTATCTTGTAAACCAATCAACCACTCTTAATTCAAAATTTAAATTATTCTATTTATTTTTATCCAAAAAATAGACAATTACTAATCAGATATATATATATATATATATATTCAGGCAATTGCTTACATTTGTAATAATAAAATAAAATTTCCTACAGTTAAATAATTATTTCATTGATTTTAAAAAATATATTACACTTTAAAAAAAATAAAAATTGACAGTAACATAAATATATAAAAACAAGAAGAAGAAAAAACTACTACTTACCTTAATTATCTCAACAAAACAGATAGAAAAAAATGTTTTTCTACCATCTGAAATTTCAGTTTAATTTGGTATTAATATTTTAAATTGATTAGACATTTCTAAATTTCTTACTTTTATATTTTATTTAAATTTAAAAAGCTATAAGAAAATAGGGTAACATGCATAAACCATGACAATAAATTATATTAAACATTTATAGATACTATTATATCAATGACAATTCCTTAAAAATAAAGATTTTCAATTGCACATATTTAACATTTTAATAAATGTGAACATATGAACATTAATTCAATAGTAAAAAACATGTTATTATAAATGAATAAAAAATTAACAGAAAATAATAAAAATTTAAAAGTATTAGATTAACTTCACCAATATTAAATAAAAGCATACAACATTAAGAAAATATTTATCACAATAAAATCATCAAAGATTACAAATATAAATAAAAAAGACATAGAAAACTCATTCGATGTAAAAAATGTTAAGTGCGAAATATGACAAAGACAAATCAAATTGATTGAAATAAACCAAAGAAATCACCAAACAATATTATATATCTTAAAATATCATGTGTAGAGGATTTTCACTTCCATAAATATTGTTCTTCTTCTTGTACTTTTCACTTTGCAAAGATATTCAATTTTTCTTCGTCTGACATCAAATAAAATACCTATTCATCCAAAAAAAAAGATGAAGAAAAGAATAATTGAAATAATTCAACAAATAACATTACCATTTGAAGAAGAATTATTTTCTTAGTTGAATTTATTTAAGTATATGTAGAAAATCTTGATAATGGGTAGAGCAATTTTAGATAACCACTTTAAAATTCAAATTCAAAAAGTAGCTACTCATATTTTTTTAAAAATAGTATTATGTCGGTTAGTTAATGTCACGACCCAACCCACCAGGCCATGTGGACACCCACTCTAACACCTAAGTAGGAGAACCCTCAAATCCCAATGGTTAAAACATGCAGAAAATTAACGAAAAACGGAAATAAAATATACTAACGAAATTTTATAAATAAGGACCTTTAACACAATTTTGGTTAAGACTTGTAAAGTAATTAACACCCCCCAAAGATCTAGTCTAAACAGGTACAAGAGCTACTAAGAGTAAAATAGGAGATAATAATAAAAAGACACAGCTCCCACTATGCGGAACGAAAAGTAGAAGCTGCTGGAGAATCCTTCGTCTTCATCTAATGAAACATCACCAACCTGCATCTAGACTATACCAAAAAGGCATAACAAGAGTAGTATCAGTACAAACCACACATACTGGCAGGCATCACCGGTCAACCCAATGCCCACCACATAACATAAGAAATCAACCAGCAAGAATATGCAATAGCCCACTCGCTTATCCACATTTACCCTCTCTCGACTACCTCAAATTACACTAGTACCCTTACTACTAACCACCCCTCATTCCACCTACTTACTAGGTTCTTGATCAAAACCTAACCATTCTAACATATAGAAGAGACCACGAATACGACTACAAGCATTCCAACTAATTGTGCACGACATACCCTTACTTTCTCTTTTGTATTACCCAGCCTTGTCCACCTAGTACATTACGTCAAGCTTTCTAACTACTAACCACAAATCCATTTCTCCAAGGTGGAATCCACCTAAGTAATTTCATCACGTACACTACCCCCACTTCTCGCCATTACAACACCGTACAACCCTAACTACTAATTATTTGGCCCTTGAACCCTTGGCCTTCCCAATTCATTCGACAACACAATACACAACAAGTTCACTCGACACAAAAGAACAATCACATATAAGTCCTCATAAAAATATATCCATTTCGGGGAATCACAATATCATTTGGCATTATGAACCACGTTCAATTTCACGATTCTCAAATATCACAGTTATATCAAATCGTTGGTCCTCTTGTGGAACCTAAACCCAAACTGTTAGCATATCGAAACGTGGTATTCGATCCAGTGTTTATGCTGGAACATGGAAACCGATTCCATATCTATGCCAGAACGTGGAAACCGATTCATATTTATGTCAGAACGTGGCAACCGATCCAAGTTAGTGTGTCGGAACGCAACACCCGATCCATTCAACAAGGCACAATCACAATCACAATCACAAGTATATTCTCAAGTTCTTACAATCAAGTCAAGATTCTTGGCATTCATCATTCATCTATCTCATTTTCAACAAGTGTGATTAATAATGCTACATTCGCATACATACATGTATTATAATAAAACAAGAACAACCATATATCACAAAATCATGAAATCACAACCATCACCTACGAAGTATTCATCGACATATATCACTTAATAACAACTCGATCAACTTAGCCTTAGTTCATCACCTAAGGCTTCTTCCTATGATTAAGTCATCTTTTGTTCGGTTCACGAAGGCCTACATATAAATTTTGCCATTGATTTACACTATATTATACAATGAGCACAAATTTATAACTACTCAATTAATAAAACCTAGCCTACCTGGGCACCAAGCAGCTTCACGAAGTTTGACTTCGATTCTTGTTTTCGAACTTCGTGACGGTGATCTTGACCAGAAATTCGCCATCCACCGCGCCCCTCACCTTATAAATCTCCTTCTCCTTCCCTTCCAAGCTTAGAGCAGCTTTTTGGGGGTTTCTAGGGTGGTTTACGTCTGAATTAGGTATTTTAGAAAGAAGGAGGATTTAAGATTTTACATTATTTACATTATGTCTCGCCTATCCCGCTCTGGTGCCAGCTTACCCCGCCGTGGCGCCACCGCCCTAGCGGCATCTGGCCGGCCCTGGCAAGACAGTGGCCCAGAATTTCATGAATTTTTGCTTTTCCTAAATAATGACGGTATGGGTTGTTACAATAGATATCAATTTACCCCTCATTCATCCCGAACGACTAGAGAACGGGTCATTATGTACTTTACCTCAAAGTATTTTTAACTAACAACTCGATCCATTACAAAATCACGGATGAGGAAGGTGTTTCAACTCTTAATCACAAAAGCATGTATACTCAAAGGACCGATTAGGGACATGATGCATTGCCCGAAAAAGAATTTCGTCCTGATTTACACAGCCTGACCCCTCCAGGGCAGAAGACCTTCCGCTGAGGCGGGGTCGCTGTGGTGAGATATCTCCCACTGTGGCGGGAGATCGAAAATAGTAAAGGAGGGAAAGTGGAAAAGTTTCCTCATTCCTCCCTTTTTCAACTCAAAACTTCCCCAAAATTCCCTCAACTCAATCAATTTGAACGTCATTTCTAAGGTAATTTTCTTGTTCGTTACGCTCTTTACTGTAACACTTGCTTAGCTATGATTGCATGTTGTTAAACAATCGATTAAAGACGGTTTGGGGGGGTCATTGTGTGAAAATGAGCATAGGTTGCTAGTTTGATAGGAAAATGTAGCATGGGCACTTCCCTTACGTTCCCAACATCTCCACAACGTCCTGGTCATAAGGATTTTGTAAATACACGGTCGAATCGGTCCAAAAATGGTTGGGGGAAGTTGAAGGGTCTCTTGATAGGAAACTCAAATTTGGGCACAGTTTAGGGGTTTATTTACAAAAATAATTGCATATTTAGGTTCTAAGGTAGTTAATACACTCTGATCTACTGAAATTCTGTCGAAAACGGAGATTTTGGGACGAATAGGTGCCATGATCGTGCCTGGTGTTCGTCCCAGATAAAGGCCGCTCTAGTGACCTTCATCCCACTGTGGCGGCCTCCATCCTCCCACTCTAGCGGGATTTTGGCCACTGTGGCTGGATATGACAGACCAATGGCCTCCATCCCTTAAGATAGAAAATTTCTCCCCTTCCATTTTAACTAGGTTTTGTCTACTTCCCCAGTGTTCTAACGTGCTTATTAACCTTTGCAGGCTTCTCTAAATGGTTGGTCTTAACGAGGACAATCTGCCCTTCGTCCGGTTTCTCGATGCTGCTAGTCAGGAGCGGTTCCATGACCACTGGAACACTAAATTCTATTGCGAGCTGGGTTTCCACTTACTAAATCTGGAGGAGAAGGCGCCTGCCTTTCATGCTTGACTTATGGAGTTTGGATGGGCCCCACTGACAAAGGCTCCCCCTCCTGCTTGCTCTACCTGGGTGAGCGAGTTCTACGGTATCCTGCCTACTGTTTGATGGGATGAACCTCACCTCGTCATCCGTATTCGGGGAGTTTACATCCCCCAAAATGCCACATTCATTAATGAGGCGCTAGAGGTTCCCGAGGTCTCAAATGCGGAGTACGAGGCCAAGCTGAAGGAGATGGATCTAGGCTGGCTGAGGGACACCCTAATCGAGCTTGCGCGCCGGCACCAGGTCTACTGGGCTAATGCAGAGGGCATCACTAGTACGGATTGGTCACCTGATGCTAAGAGGTGGCTACACTTGGTTACTAGGAGAATTTACCTGTCGGGCAACCGCATCGACGTGACCTTCCCTCAGGCCTTGGTGGTGGCGTGTGCTATATAGGACATCGAGTTAAATGTGGGGGCACAAGTCATATCAGAATGGAAGATGTTCTATAGGGGAAACAATAAGGTATTCTTCTTATATGGACTAGTGACCGCATTGTGCAAGCGGGTGGGAGTGCCACTTCTAGACACTGACGAGGTACTTCCCATGGATCCCCCTTTTCATCCTCTTTTAATTAGGCATGGTTCTACCTCTAGGAGTAAGAGGAGGAGGATATGTCAGGCTAGCAGCAGTCAGGCGGATGAGGAAGAGGAGGGAGGGAACGATGGTGCAGGGAACGACATTCTTCCCTCCCAGTCCCAGTCCCCACTTTCCAGTGCTCGAGTGGAGGAGGACCTGGCGGCCGTCCGGCGAAATTTTTTGGGCTCCCGGGCTAGTACCTCGACTTTAGTTCCACCCGCCACCGCCGTCAAATTGGAGATGCTACGCCGCCAGATGCGATGGGAGAAGAAGAAAAACATAGAGAAGGATCGTCTGATGGCCCACATGTGGAAGACGTTGAAGGTTATCTTTTCCTGTGTCGCCCACAGTGGGAGCTTCCCACACTTAGTCCAGAGGTTTTCACAGAGTTTTCTTGGTTAAATGAAGCTTGGGCCGGCGAGACGGCACCAGAGGACATGGGGTCGGAGAGTGACACCTCCCATTCTCAGGGATCCTGATTTGTTTCTTCGCCCCTCTTGGGCTTGTAATTTAGGACAAATCTTTACCTTATTTTTTTTTTTGTTATCTTTTCGCAATTCTTTATGTTTTGTAAGCACATGGATGCTAGTTTTTGCTATATGATACAACCGATATTTAAATATTAAGGTTATGATTTCCTGTTCTATTATTGAGCACTGATTGACTTGCAGGGGTTAGCTCAGATACCATTCGGAGTCTAAATTTGTGACTAGGAAAAACAGGGGAGACATGGCTGAGATTCTGTCTCGCCCTGTCCCTCTCTGGCGGAGGATATCCCGATGTGGAGGCCTCGCCGTGGCAGGAAAAGTCCCGCCCTAGCGGCTTCAACGGAAACAGAACCTTGGCAACAATTTTCTGGGTTCTTTTCTTTTCTAACTCCCCCAAAGGTTCCCAGCTATAACACCGACATGTTTATGAGTAATCCCATTAGCTAGGATGGTCAAGTTTACCCCGAGTCGATCTCCACGATACACAACCCAACTCATTCTCATTAATTAAACACCAAAACCCCCACATCCCCAGGATACACCCAGGCACTCACACAATTATTAGTTGGTTGCGACGCACGTCCAGATTCCATTTTACGAATCACCCTGTAAATTATCTAAACCCTCGCACTAACTTAGTTCTAATTTTCTCCTCACAAGGAGTTTTACCATACTCAAGCAGTTACGACTTGTATAATTTAAACGATCCACCCATCATATTATGCATAACAAAGTTCAGAAACGCATTTACCGGGCATCCAATCATATCCTCACATTCCAGCAAAACAACTTTCACATTTACAGTTAATTCAGAAACACGAAGCACGCATGCACAGGTTTCAAGTTACACTCACTGACAAGTCCAAGTTCTTAATTAGTTACTTCACTCCATGGATGACCATTACTGATCATCCATGCATTTACACCGCCCTTAAGGCTATGTACCAATTGGAACCTTCTCAGTTCCAATTTGCCTCCCTTGTATCCCTTCGGCCGTGACTACGGCGTCCGGTCCACTTCGTTAAGATACCAATTGAAATCGGGAGATATCAATTGGGCTTAATTCATACCACAAGAGACACTAGCACGCAAGCAGAGAATAAGTGGAACAACTTCCTAGAATGTTTCCTAGCTTCCTGAAGATTAGATGTGGACGTCAACACACCAATCTGCAAGATTCTAGTCCACATTTTGCTCTTCTACTGGGAAACCGGTAACCTGTGCTTTGATACCAATTTGTCACGACCCAACCCATCGGGTCGTGCGGGCACCCACTCTAACACTTAAGTAGGAGAACCCTTATATCATAATTGTTAAAACATGCAGAAAATTAACGAAAAACGGAAATAAAATATACTAATGAATTTTATAAATAAGGACCTTTAACACAATTTTGGTTAAGACTTGTAAAGTAATTAACACCCCCCAAAGATCTAGTCTAAACAGGTACAAGAGCTACTAAGAGTAAAATAGGAGATAATAATAAAAAGACACAGCTCCCACCATGCGGAAGGAAAAGTAGAAGCTGCTGGAGAATCCTTCGTCTTCATCTAATGAAACATTACCAACCTGCATCCATACTATGCCAAAAAGGCATAGCAAGAGTAGTATCAGTACAAACCACACGTACTGGTAGGCATCATTGGTCAACCCGACGCCCACCACATAACATAAGAAATCAACCAACAAGAATATCCAATAGCCCACTCGCTTCTCCACCTTTACCCTCTCTCGACTACCTCAAAATACACTAGTACCCTTACTACTAACCACCCCCCATTCAACTTATTTCTGAGGTTCTTGACCAAAACCTAACCATTCTATTACATAGAAGAGACCACGAATACGACTACAAGCATTCCAACTAATTGTGCACGACATACCCTTACTTTCTCTTTTGTATTACCCAGCCTTGTCCACCTAGT
>JAJOOR010019411.1:0-26971 GCA_036250505.1 Solanum acaule | reverse complement strand
AATTTCCACATACCTTGATAATCAAAGCCTATCAAAGAAAGAGAGAGAGAGAGACTTGAAGCTTGGAACCCTAGCTTTCTTCCTTGAGCTTGAGAGATAATTGGAGAGGATGAACTTGGATGAGAAATGGAAATTTGAGAGAATTAGAGAGTTTGGGTAATTTTAGGAGTTGAAAGATAGTTAAAGGACTTAGAAATAGGGTCAAAATGATGTCATTTAAGGATTGGGTAGGTAGGAAAAGACTAAAACACTCTTCACTAAAACTACCGACCTGGTTCCATGGTTTGGACCTAAGACTTTCTACTGACCATACTGACCAACCGTAGGACCAAGTAATGGAACCCAAAAATTGGACATCTTCCTACGGCACCATCCTACAGACCGTCGACCTTTCTACAGTCCGTAGACCCCATCCGTAGACCTCACTTTAGGCCAAAATTCCACCAAGTCTGGATTTCTCCTACGAAACCCTTCCACGACCCGTAGTCTCTTCTATGGCTCATCCTGGTCAATTATAGACCTAGTTAGTGGTGTCACGACCCAAAAGTATACCCTATGTGTAATGACGTATAAGACCCCAAGAGTCCCTACACAAGCCACTTAGCATACATTATACAAGAGAATAGAAGTAAAGAGTACTTCAAAATCATAGTTTTATATCATAAAGGAGTTTGACAAAATGGAAGTCTACAATAAGTCTCAATAAGCCATCTTACTAAATTGGCATCTAATTTATCATATATTCCAATGCCAAATAATATATCTAGTGCTTTTTCAAATTTACCAATAAATCTTGGCCCAAAAATGGCATCTTATTTTCCAGAAGAATTTAATGTAAATGCTACTCTAGCTATAGTTACTGATGAAACAAGTTTAATTGAGCTGACATGTATATCATTCAACAATTAGTAAAAACTATCGTGTAACACCCCAAAAATTTCTAAGCTGAGACTCCAACTATTCATCATTTACATAAAAGGTCATGTCGGGTGATTCTTAAATTGCCCATATATGTAAAGGTAAATTCTTTAGTGTGAGAATGATTTTGGATGTCAATTAAAGTCACTAGAAACTCCTTGCACAAAGTTGAGTTGAAAGTTTCCTTACTGATTAAGTTTTGATGTAAGATTCTCTTTGGGTCAACTTCAAACAACCGTATCTCTTAGAATATCAAGAGTTACGTGACCCATAACCTATTAAGTGAAAGGTATTTGAATCTTCTTTCCAAAGCCACCAATTTTGCAACAATTCGAGCTTTGAGTGAAAAAGTTATGACCATTTTAGTAACCTAATATAGTGCAGTGACGAATTAGCCGACAGGAAAACATTAAAAATGGTTGTTTTTGTCTTTTTACCTCTAGGAAAACCCTAAACGAATTTATCGACTTATTAGAGACCCAAAATAATCAGTTTTTTCATCTCTTAATCCATCATTCTCTTCTCTCTCAAACCCTAAGGCAAATCCTTAAGGAAAAATCAAAGTTGAAGACTTCATTCAAGAATTTTTCAATCTTTTTTCAAGATTTTTCTTCAAGGTAAGTCTTTCTCCAAGAAGTCCTTTCTTTCCAACTCAAATTCCTCCATACAATTATGAATCACTAATGAAAATCATAATTCTTGGTCGTAGAGATTTCAAAAAACTAATTCAAGAATCTCAAGAAAAGGTTTTCTTGATTGTTTACCTTCAAGCTAGGGTTTTGATGAGTCCACAAATTGGACTCATTTAGGGCTATATTTTGATAGAATTAGTGTCCTCAAATGCATATTTTGTCTCAATATCTGATGAAAACCCTTAAGTTTCAGGTATTTGGAATTTGACGGAAAGTATGGACACTACTTAGCAAAAAGGAAAAACGACAGTTGAAAATAACAAAGAAATGAAGATATGCGGATCACCAAACCCATTCGGTGAATCGCCAAACGATCTTAGTCTCGCCTTTTGTTACAGTGTGCTGAGCCCAGAAGGAAATGATCAAATTGACGGTGAAAAGGAGCAGTCGGCGTGTCTTCCGCGAAGCAGTACTATGTCACCCAATGATCCAAAACACGACGATGCTGAAGGATAACGCAAGACGGAGATGAACTACACCAAAGGGAAAATTTTCAATTTGATCGGCGATTCCGACTAATGTCGCCAAGTGATCCGTTGCAGCACAGATTTTTGAAAACTATAAATACTCGTTGAGAGTTATAGCTTAGTATCATATTTTTAATATAGAATTTTTAAGATAGAATTTTGAGTCCTAAGTTTGGAGAGGGTTTTGAAGAACTTAAAGATTCAAAGGGTTTCATCTCCAAGAATTTGGGCCTGAGTCTTTTGGATTCTTCACTCTTGACTTGTTTTGAGACTTAAATCTTCATACCCATTTGAATGTAAACTCATTTTGGCATAAATTTCTATCTCTTTAGCATTTCTAGCTAAAACCCCAATTCTTGGGGTGTGATTTTGTGAATATGGGTTAGATTAGTTGTTGGGTCTTGCTTGTTGGTGGTTTATTTGTTCTTTTGATGTGATTTCGTTTAGTAGTTGTGGTGGAACTTAATGAAATTGTAGTTGCAAATACGATTTCACCTTTGTGTTTTCGACCTGCTCGAAAGAGAGGACGTAAAACTAAGACTACTAAATTAATGGCCGGTGGGAGTGGGTCGACATGAGGTTCAACTCGAGAGAGTGAAC
This sequence comes from Solanum acaule, assembly GCA_036250505.1. Taxonomy (NCBI): domain Eukaryota; kingdom Viridiplantae; phylum Streptophyta; class Magnoliopsida; order Solanales; family Solanaceae; genus Solanum; species Solanum acaule. The sequence continues at coordinate 24,294 of JAJOOR010019411.1, read as the reverse complement.
CCTAGTCTCATTCCCACACACTCAGCTCGAGAGACTGAGTGGGCTAAGGCAGAGGATGTTCTTCATGCGGCAAGTGGGTGTCAGAGAGGAACCCATTTGATTCGGGGTAAGTTGCTCGAAAGAAAATTTACCCCCACTATAGTCTAGCCTAGTCACAAATATTCAACAGATTTATTGTCAAAAGCATGTACCCAATAAATTAGTCTATCCCGTATTCCTATCACATCCCAAGAATCCCATCTCCATATTAGTATCTTTCTTTATTTTCACTGTTTTTGCTAATTTTTGCTTACTTGTTACAAACCCCCATTGTTAATTGACACTTTTGTGTCACCCCTTAGATTTAGTATGTTTGTATTCGACAATATTTTCAGCTATGACTAATTAGAACTTAATTTTATTTTTCTACTAATTCTCAAAACCACTCCCTGTGGGAACTATCCCAACCCTTGGTTGGGTTATTATACTATTGTACGATCGTAGACACTTGCATTGGAAGTTGTGTCTTGATTCGCAAACATCAGGTTTCAATGTTTCTAATTCAAGTTCTTCTTCAAGAACCTTTTTCTTCCAGGTAGGTAAGGCTATCAAAGTGTTGGACTAGTTTGTCCTCACGCCCTACATCTACTTTCAAATGAGTAAAAGAGTAATCTAGGATTCTATCCCTAGATTTGAGTATTCTTGAGATGAGTTGATTTTGAGTTCTTGAGTTCCAGATTCTTTTTGTAATTCTATTCTTAATTATTGAATTGCAATGTGTTATGCATTGAGATTCTTGAGTTGATTCGTTCATGTCTATATTTCAGCATGAACTATGTGAATTAAGTATTTTTGAGATGAATAGTATCGTCTACATCTGAGTTCTTGAGTTCTGAGTACTGAGTTTCCATATTGCTATTAGGATCCCTAAGTTGAGTTGTTCATGTCCATAATTCCACATGAACCCTATGATTTGAGTTATATGTTTCTAAAAGCTTTTTAAATACAACACTTGAGTTCTTAAACTGAGTTTTGAGAAAGTAAAGATGAGTTTTGAGAAAAGAGTTTCTAAAACATTATTAGTGTGACAATCGAGTATGCCATCAATGTATGAGCATTATGGTATCTAGATATACTATCAATGTTTATGCAGTATGACTTCCCGAGTCATCAATGATCATATAAAAATATGATTTTGATATGTTTTTAAGAAAGAGTTTTCAAGTATGAATTGAGTAAGAGTATAAGGGGACTATGAATTCCAAGAGTTATCAATTTGTACATTGATAAAAGAGAAACTGATATTTCTAAATGAGTTATGAGTTAAAAAGATATTTCAAGAGCAGTTACCTCTTTTAAGAGTGTCGTTTGAGCAATCATCTCAAACCAGAGGAAGATTTATGTTTTTAAACATATGACCATGAGTATATATTATTGAGAGTAGTATTGAACACCGATATGGAGAAGAGTTCAGACAACTCAAAGTCCTCATAAACCATGTATGCTTGTCACGACCCAAGTCTACACCCTAGACGTGGTCGGCACTCGAGAACCATTGCTGGTCCCCAAGCGAACCCTCATCCTGGCTGACTACAAGCGGAAGACTAACTCAAGCATACAAAAGCTTAAAAACTGAATTCAATTCAACTACTCAACTTTAAAATAAACTGAACAATACTGAATAGATAACTCTAAATAAAAATATTATATTCAACTCGCCATAAATAGGCAACTTAAGTCTTTAAAACATTTAACAAAATAAATGAGCAAACTTTTGAAACTCTATTGTCCATCTATGAAGAATCTAACTGATAAAAATGGAAGTCGTGACACGACCCATGACATCCTAAGAATTGATATAACTGAAAGTACATGTGGAACCCTTCGGAAACAAGGAGGCTCACCATAGCTAACTCGAACTGCATGTGGTATCAACGAAACGCTTGTTGATGATCCTGAGTACCTGTATCTGCATCATAAAACGATGTAGGCCAAATGGCTCAGTACATGGAATATACGAGCAAGTAAGGGAAATTCTAAAGCATAAACATAAGCTTGAACTGATGGAAAAGAAACATACTTACCTCTTCTCAACTCACTCAACTCAACTTAACCCAACTCAAAGAAACATAGTCCAACTCAACTCAGAGAAAATAGGGCTCAACTCAATGGTAAGATATTCAACTTAGTGAAATAAGGCTCAACTCAATAATAGGATATTCAACTCAGTGAAATAAGACTCAATTCAATAATAAGTTATTCAACTCAGTGAAATAAGGCTCAACTTAATAATAGGATAGTCCACTCTGGGTAATCAAACTCTGGATACTCAACTTAATATAAAGCAACAATAAGAGATGCAATATATAGAAAGCTTTTAAAACAGTAGAAAACAACTCAATGTATTTAAGAATACAATATACTAAGCTTGTATGCAAGGATACAAAATAAACTTTGTTTGTATATGAAAATACAAAATAAATTCTATGTATATAAGAAATACAAATATCTCCGTGGGAGTTTCTCTAACCGACAACCATCACTATGAGCTATGTGATGATACAACGTCTTGCCTCACGCTGCCAGGGCCGTCCTATACCTTGCTGGGGGTATAGATCCTACTACTAAGTGGATCCACTAGTCTATGCTAAAATCATTAAGGAATCATCTAAAAATTATGACCAATTTCTACCGATGATGGCTACATGGTTTATGAAGACTTTGAATTATCTGAAATCAAATTCATCCCTATATCGGGGCTCAATACTAATCCAAAATTGTAACTAGCTCATATGTTTAAAAATATAACTTTTCTGTGGTTTGAGATTATTACTCAAAATCTATCTCTTAAAAGAGATGGTACTCTGAACTGCTCATGAAAACTCTTTTAGAAATAGGTGTTTCCTGTGTACTTAAATGTATAAACATTTACTCTTGAAATTACTTAGTTCCCATATATCATTTTAAAGAAAAATGAACTCATCTTTACTCTTCCTCAAACTCATATTCTCAAGTCTTAAAACAAATTTTAAAAGGTTTGCAAAAGACTTCTTAAATAGGGTTCATGACGAATTATGGACGTGAACGACTCAATTCAAGATTTTCAATAACCATACATAGAAGTCAAGAGCTTCAATAATACTACTCATTTCAAGAATACTCAACTCAGAGGGTTCATGCAGAATTATGGGCACGAACAACTCAACTCAAGAACTTCATGATACTACCTCATCTCAAGAATGCTCAACTCATAGGGTTCATGTAGAATTATGGGCATGAACAACTCAACTCAAGGACCTTCATGCGTAACATATGATATTCTCATGATTAGGAATATAATCTCAAAAGGATTGGGAACTCAATACTCAACTTAGAACATGAAGATACTACTCCTCTCAAAGATGCTCTATTTATGAAGTTCATGCGGAATTTATGAGCATGAACAACTCGATACTCAAGGGTATAAAGAACATTATGAAATTCATGTGTACGACTCTTATCATTCTCATACTTACTTCCTCAAAACTTAGTTCATATCGATAGTTGATCTCAAAGGATTTACAATTGAACTCAAAGACTTTCTTGAACTCTACTCTTAACTCTCTCTTGAATGTAAATTATGAATTCAAGTGTTATGGTTTTTGATACGAAGGATATCATGATGATAAAGTAGACTCATGAATACATTATCCTCATTTTCATACTCACTTGCTCGAGTCTTGAAACAAGTTATTAGAAATTGTAGAAGACTCCTCAAAAAGACTTAAAGAGACTTTCTCAAATTGTTCGAAAGAACTCTCAATACTTAACTCTTAACTCTAACTTGAATTAGAATTATGAATTCAAGGTTAATCTTTGTGGAAGGAAATATATCGTGATGATTAAAAGTGTTTTTAGATAGTTAATCATGAGAAACGATCAAGAAAACACTGTCTAGGAGCAGGTCCGTGACACAGAGATACATTTTAATATTTGGTCACGAAATAAATTTAAGACAACAAGGTCCGCGATGTCTCCATGATGTGGAGAGGAAAAGTTCACTCTGAAGGAACATGTCTGCATCGCGTACCCGGTACTTGTTTTCTGTCCGACTTTTTCTTTCTCGTTTTCTAACCAAGTTCGCTTAGATTCGATTCTTTTTCTCAATTTCTTTTTAGATTCAGATACCCAACACATGTACACAATAATCTACTCATAAACGACCCTAAAATCGACACGATTTCCTCAAAAACTCAACAATCCCATCCTAACTCAAGAACGAAAGCCAATTTCAAGAACACAATTCAAGATCATCAAAACTTTCAACTTTCTAGAACCAAATTACGCTGAAATTAACATGATCGGTACGTGGGTGAACGAACCCAACCCTATGTGAACTCACATACCTCTTAAGGATCAAATCCATGGCGAAAATCCGCAACAGTTCTCAAGAATCTCGACGAACGCCTTGATCATTTCCTCTTTTCTCCTCTTTTCTCTTCTTTCCTCTTCTTGAACTTTCAACTAAAACCCTAGTTGTATATTAGGATTATAAAACTGAACCTAATCATTTTAGACCCCTAAAACCTTACTAAAAATGAATGAAATCTGATTGGGTAAGGAAAAGACCAAAATACCCCTCACTATTTTCGGGTAACTTTCTTATTTGGAGAACCTGATTGCAAATAGTCATATCTCACTCATCCGACCTCGAAACTTAGCAAACTTGGTGGCGTTGGAAAGATAATTCAAAGACCTTTCATTTGATATCTTATGGGCCACCTAACTCATCTGGTATTGAAAGTTATGGTCGTTTGAAGTTGACCCAAAACTTAGAAGAATTTAGGAATGACTTGAATGAACTCTCTTTAGTTTTTCTTGGAACTCAAGGAGCTACATCTAGTGACCTTAACACTCAAGAAATTTTAAATTCCTCGGTAAAATCCTACTCACAATGAAGGATGGTTAGAGTCTTAGCTCAAATTTTTTTTTTGTGGTGTTACAATATGTCCCCCTTGAGATCATTCATCCTCAAATGACGACCAGACTGGGTATGGAATGGGGTTACTCTTACTAAGGTCTGAGTATAATGGTATTCTCTTATTATACTCAAGCTTAATACTTTAAAAACTCCATTACAAAAAGGACCTCTGAAAAGATATCTCCCATACTCTTTGGAACTCATTACTATCTTATTCTCGAGCACTTGACTTGATTTCTCATCTTGTCATCTACCCCTTAGGTCTAAAGCTGACACTTGAAAGATATGGACCTATTCCATCATCTTTAACTGGTCTACATTATCTTTTACTCTAATAGTCAGGAGAAGTTTATCTCTTGACTACCAAACTCTCCATAAGCAGGTACTAAGACCTCTTTCTAAGGTGTTTCTCTTAACCTCTTAATGCTCTTACTAGTCTTGTGACTTAGCCACACTTCTCTGCCTTTATCTAATGGTTAGGGTCTCTCACTTGCACCACTCATATTTATTGCATCTAATCACCTAAATTCCACACCTACTCAATGTCAAGTCATCCAGATCAAATCTCAAGACTAACATCATCACCCTCATGTTGCCATTCTTTTGATCATGACACTCATCTCAAATTCAAGCTTAATATTTATTACTCAACCCAAATATTAATATGATTGCTTGCCTACTATACTAACTCACCACTACTATGCACAATTTTAGAAACACTCGTCCACTAAGACCTTATGATAAGTAGTCAATCCTTACCTCTCAGTCTCTACACTCACAAATTACCATCACATTCCACTTCACAACTTAAGTACTATTTGCTCACTTATTATACATCAATACTTAATCGATTCTATAACCTTTGGAACATCATGAACCTCTCAAACAATTCATAAGCCTAGTTTAGATCTATCACTTCATGAATACTTTTGCTCTTCTATTCAACACTTACACTTGGTCATTACCTACACAATGACACTTCATCACAAACTCCTTTCTAGATAAAACACACTCTACCTCCTATGATGGAATCTTCACAACTCATCACTTCTTAGTCTACCCATAAGGGAAAACTCATTAATAACTTACTAGGTGTATGACTATAGTAACATAGCTTGTCAAAACACCATCTCCCTTTCTTAGATTACTAAACCTCTACATACTTTTCTCTAATTCTAGGCACTTTCACTACTACTGCTCATGATCTCGTAACTCATGTTACCTTTTCGGGCAAAAATACAACCCAAGCTCTAATCATACTTCCTCATAAGGATCTTATCTAAAACAAGGCTTAAGGAAGAGAGTACAACTCGCTTTTAGCTCAAATGCACGATTCATATAATTATGAGTGCATTCCTTTGAAACTCAATACCTAACTCACTCATGGGGTCCTCTCAAACTCCTCTGGAGTCTCATGACATTTTCAAGACTCTTGCTAAGATCAACTCATCGATAAAGGACTGACTTTAATGTTCAACCACATCTAGTATAAGGGGTAGTCGAATGAATCTGCGAAACGCACGAGTATGAATGAATCTCTATGACTTAGCTCTATTGCACGATTAAGAGTATGAAAGAAAGGAAACTTTTCATAAATGTATGTAGTCCCTCATTTATAGAAGTGGGGCCCTCACAACCATATATAAGATCCTACTTGACACGACTTCATAGACACCCTAGGACATTTGAACTCTATGCTCTGATACCAAGTTTTTCATGATCCGAGTCTACACCCTGGATGTGGCCGACACTCGAGAATTATTACTGGTCCCCAAGCGAACCCTCATCCTGGCTGACTATGAGCGGAAGACTAACTCAAGCATACAAAAGCTTAAAAACTGAATTCAATTGAAATACTCAACTTTCAAATAATCTGAACAATACTGAATAGATAACTCTGAACAAAAAGAATATATTCAACTCGCCATAAATAAGAAACTTAAGTCTTTAAAACATTTAACAAAATAAATAAACACCCTTATGAAACTCTATTGTCTATCTATGAAGCCCCTAGCTGACAAAAATGGAAGTCGGGACAAGACCCACGACATACTAACAACTGATATGATTGAAAGTACAAGTGGAACCCTCCGGAAACAAGGAGGCTCATTATAGCTAACTTGAACTGTATGTGGTATCAACGAAACGCCTGTTGATGATCCTGAGTACCTGTATCTGCATCATGAAACGATGCAGGCCAAATGGCTCAGTACATGGAATGTATGAACATGTAAGGGGAATTCTAAAGCATAAACATAAGCTTGAACTGATGGAAAAGAAACATACTTACCTCTTCTTAACTCACTCAACTCAACTCAACCCAACTCAAAGAAACATAGTCCAACTCAACTAAGAGAAACTAGGATCAACTCAATGGTAAGATATTCAACTTAGTGAAATAAGCCTCAACTCAATAATATGATATTCAACTCAGTGAAATAAGACTCAATTCAATAATAAGATATTCAACTCAGTGAAATAAGGCTCAACTCAATAATAGGACACTCGACTCTGGGTAATCAAACTCTGGATGCTCAACTCAATATAAAACTATAATAAAATATGCAATATATAGAAAGCTCTTAAAAGAGTAGAAAGCAACTCAATGTATTTAAGAATACATTATACTCAGTTTGTATGCAAGGACACAAAATAAACTTTGTTTGTATATTAAAATACAAAATAAGATTTGTGTATATAAGAATACAAAATATCTCTGTGGGAGTTTTTCTAACCGACAACCATCACTATGAGCTATGTGATGATACATAGTCTTGCCTTACGCTGCTAGGGCCGTCCTATACCTTGCCGGGGGGGGGGTATGGAACCTACTACTAAGTGGATCCCCTAGTCTATGCTAAAATCATTAAGGAATCATCTAAAAAGTATAGCTCTTTCCCATGGTGGCTACATGGTTTATGGAGACTTTGAATTATCGGAACTCAAACTCGTCCCCATATCGGTGCTCAATACTACTCCAAAAATATAACTAGCTCATATGTTTAAACACATAAATTTTATGTGGTTTGAGATTATTACTCAAAATCTATTTCTTAAGATGGTACTCTGAACCGCTCATGAACTCTCATTTGGAAATCGGTGTTTCCTCTGTACTTAAATGTAAAAGCATTTACTCTTAGAATTACTTAGTTCCTATATATCATTTTAAAAAAAAGGAACTCAGCTCAATTCTTCCTCAAACTCATATGCTCAAGTCATAAAACATATTTAAAAAGGTTTGCAAAAGACTTCTTAGAATAAGGTTCATGCCAAATTATGGACGTGAACGACTCAATTCAATGCTTTCAATAACCATACATAGAACTCAAGAACTTCAATGATACTACTCATTTCAAGAATACTCAACTCAGAGGGTTCATGTGGAATTATGGGCACGAACAACTCAACTCAAGGACTTCATGATACTACCTCATCTCAACAATGCTCAACTCATAGGGTTTATGCAGAATTATAGGCATGAATAACTCAACTCAAGGACCTTCATGCGTAACATATGATAGTCTCATGATTAGGAATAAAATGTCAAAAGGATTGGGAACTCAATACTCAAGATGTAGAACTTGAAGATACTACTCCTATCTAAGATGCTCAACTTATGAGGTTCTTGTGTAATTTATGAGCGTGAACGACTCGACTCAAGGTTCTAAAGAACATTATGGAACTCATGTGTACGACTCTTCTCATTCTCATACTTAGTTCCTCAAAACTTAGTGCAAATCGATAGTTGATCTTAAAGGATTCACAAGTGAACTCAAAGACTTTCTTGAAATCTACTCTTAACTCTCTCTTGAATGTCAATTATGAATTAAAGTGTTATGGTTCATGATACGAAATATCTCATGATGATAAAGTAGACTCATGAATACATTATCCTCATTCTCATACTCACTTGCTCGAGTCTTGAAACAAGTTATTAGAAATTGTAGAAGACTCCTCAAAAAGACTCAAAGGGACTTTCTCAAAATGTTCGAGAGAACTCTCTATACTTAACTCTTAACTCTACCTTGAATTAGAATTATGAATTCAAGGTTATTATTTGTGGTAGGAAATATATCGTGATGATTAAAAGTGTTTTTAGATAGTTAATCATGAGAAACGGTCAAGAAAACACAGTCTGGGAGCTAGTCCGCGATGCGGAGATGTATTTCAATATTTGGTTGCCAAATAAATTTGAGATAGTGGGGTCCATAATATCTCCACGATGTGAAGAGGAAAAGTTCACTATGAAGGAACATGTCCACGACGTGGATATGGTACTTGTTTTCTGTCCGACTTTTTCTTTCTCATTTTTTAACCCCAATTCACCTAGATTTGATTCTTTTTCTCAATTTATCTTTAGAGTCAGATACCCAACACATGTACACAAGAATCTACTCATAAACGACCCTAAAATTGACACGGTTTCCTCAAGAACTCAATAATCCCATCCTAACACAAGAACGAAAGCCAATTTCAAGAACACAATTCAAGATCATCAAGACTTTCAACTTTCTAAAACAAAATTACGCTGAAATTAACATGATTTGTGCGTGGGTGAACGCAACCAGCGCTATGTGAACTCACATACCTCTTAGGGATCAAACTCATGGCGAAATTCCGCAATAATTCTCAAGAATCTCGACGAACGCCCCGATTCTTTCCTCTTATTGAACTTTCAACTAAAACCCTAAGTGTATATTAGGATGATAAAACTGAACCTAATCAGTTTATACCCCTAAAACCTTACTAAAAATGAATTAAGTCTGATTGGATAAGGAAAAGACCAAAATACCCCTCACTATTTTTGGGTAACTTTCTTATTTGGACAGCCTGACTTCAAAAGGGCATAACTCATTCATCTGACCTCAAAACATAGCAAACTTGGTGGCATTGGAAATATAATTCAAAGACCTTTCATTTGATATCTTATGGACCACCTAACTCATCCTGTAATTAAAGTTATGGTCGTTTAAAGTTGACCCAAAACTTAGAAGAATTTAGGAATGACTTGAATGAACTCTCTTTAGTTCTTCTTAGAACTCAAGGTGCTACATCTAGTGACCTTAACATTCAAGAAATTTTAAATTCCTCGGTAAAATTCTACTCACAATAAAGGATGGTTCGAGTCTTAGTTCAAATTTTTTTTGGGGTGTTACAATGCCAACACTGGTAAAGGGTCATACTTTTTAGATGATTCCTCATTTGTTTTTAAGCATAGCTTAGTGGATCCACTTAGTTGAGGTGATCTATACCTCGACAAGGTATAGGACAGTTCTGGCAGCGTGAGCGAGATGTTGTATCTTCAAGTAGCTCATAGTGATGTGTTGGTTAGAGAATCTCCCAAATAAAATTAAAGTGTATTTTTATATATCACTTATTATGTTGAGTTCATAGATGAGAAAGTATTTTGTAAATCTTTAAATGATTTAACTCTTTTATTTCTTTACATTCAGCTTGAGTACATTGTTATCTATTCCAGTCCTTTTTTTCAGTTATTTGTTATTCAGCTATATTAAATACTCGTACATTCAATGTACTGATATCATTTGAATTGAATCTTTTAATGATGCAAATACAGGTTCTTTGGATCCTCAACAAAAGTCTGTTGAGATCACTTTATCGCTCGTCAACTTTTGAGTGAGGTCTCCTTGCTTTCGAAGGACTCCAGTCTTATGAGTTGTTAGTATTAGTATCATTTTAGTACTTGTGGGTCTTGTCCCGACACTTGTCTATATATGGTAGAGGCTTCAGAGATAGACAGTTTTGGAGAGTCTTTCAGTTTTAGGTATTTTATTTAAAACTTATATTTCATACTCAGTAAATTCAGCAAAGTTTTGAGATTCAGTAAACTTTTTTTAAACGTTTCTTTCAATTTGATGCTTATGTATACTCAAGTTAGTCTTTCACTTGTAGTCAGCCAAGATGAGAATTTGCTTGGGGACCAGCAATGGTTCTTGAGTGTCTGCCATGTCCAGGGTGTAGGCTCGGGTCTTGACATATCTCCCATGAGAATTGAGGATCACTCGGGACCGATGCAATCCTCTCATCACTGCAGATCACAAATATCAATGCAAAGACTACTCTATCACCAATAATATAACCTCTGCCATTTGATAACACTGAAGAAATCCCAGAGTCATTGCTAAAATCCACAACTAAAATTTTTCAGGTATCTATATCATCTCATCATTATAAAGGCCAGTCTGCTCGAGGAAGAGATAAGGAGCATCAAGGCCCTTAGCGGCACATAAGCCATTTACTAGGGAGGGCAAATATGGAAAATAAAGTTGCTTTACATACACATCAAAGCTATATAAATCATGTAGTGGGAAAAGGAGATTGAGATTCCCCTATCATAAGAAGATTTAAGGAGGATTTTGATTTCGAAGAAATAAATGAATAGTTCAATAAGAAAGATGTTTGAGATTTTTTCGGCAAAAATAACTAGGCCAAAGAGGATGATGGAAATGAAGATGAAAACGAGATGGATGATGATGATCTTAAAGGTGAGTCTAGAGAAGTACATGTAAAAGATAATAGGAAGCATGTTTACTATAAGGATGACTTCTTTGATTTTCTTTCTTATGGTTCACTTGATCATGAACCTGGAAAAGTGGCGCTCTCTGAATAAAGGAGAAAAGATGATGAGACATTTTGAGTTTGAGACGAAGGAAAAAAGTGACAAGATTCTCTCTGAATGAGTTATGTTTCTCAACTTCGAATGTCTCATCATCTTTTTTCCTTTATTTAAAGAGCAACACTTTTGCATATTCATGATCTGGTGCACCATAAGAAAGAGAATCAAAGAAGTCATCCTTACAGTAAATAGGCTTCCTATTATCTTTTACATGTAGTTTTTTGGATTCAACTTTGGCATCATCATCATTCATCTCTTTGTCATCCTAATTTCCATCATCCACTTTGGATTTGCTATTTTTTAAGATGAAGTCCCAAACATCTTTCTTATTGAAATTTTCATTCATTTTCTTGAAATTAAAATCCTCATTAAATCTTCTTATGACACGGGGATTCCCATCTCTTCTTCCCACTGTATAATATCTTGAGATTTTATGTGTATATAAAGCAACTCCATTTTTCTCATTTGCCCTTCCTAGTGAATAACCTATGTGCCTATGAGAGGCTCGATGCACCTAATCTCTTCCCCAAGCATACTGACCTTTAGAATGATTAGAGGATATAGATACCTGCAAATATTTAGTTGTGAGTATGAAAAATGACTCTGGGGTTTCTTCAGTACTATGTAATGGCAGATGTTCCATTATTGGTGCTAGAACAGACTTTGCATTAATATTTGTGGTCTGAAGTCACAGAGATAGAGATGACCACCTCGATCTTGACTGTTTCTCAATCATCATGTGAGATAGGATTACTTGATGAATAATACACCTATCGGCTCAATTGAATTTATTTTATCAATAACTAAAGACAGAGTAACATTCAGACTAAGTACTTATAGCAAAGTAGATGTCATTTTTTTGGCCAGGATCCATTGGAACACATGAAACCAAACTAGATCCATTGTTTGGCATTTAAAAAGATGATAAACGAGATACAAATTAAGAAAACTGCCTAGGATTGGATTGAACAAGCGGTATGGATAAAAAGAAAGGTAGTGTATATGGGAAACCAATACCACCATGAGATGTAGAGGCCATAGTTGTAGGTGTGGATGAGGAAAATGAGGCTATATTATTTCATGATCGTCGGGTATAAATGGATGTATTTTGAGGTGCTGGAGAATATATAACATGTAGATCATTTATGTCACTACCAAGTATCCTCGTGCTTTTGTGCCTTCAAGCTGTGTCTATCATTCTACTTTTGCGGATGAAAATCCTTTTAGTAGTAGAAATTGTAATGATCCTTTAGGTCATTTTTGTTGTTCTCCAATCTCTTCAGCATTATAACTTTCCTGTAGTGCCAAGTCAGTTATGAGTTGCTAGGACTAACAGTTCGGTCACCGGGTCGTTGGTTGGGTTTTGTGGAGGTTTGTGTGTTTTGGAGCTGCATGGGTCCTACCTTACCCGTACAACAAAGAGGTATATCTATGCACTTGGTTACAGATGGTTGATGATGGTTCTATTTCATCCTATCATTCATATGCATTGCCTATCACCAATATGATTGTTTGTTGATTGCACCCTCTGGTTTATAGCTCGGTTTTTAGATTGGCTTTTCTGGTGCCTAGCTTTTTGTTCATTGCGATTGTGACCCTTGGCCTCGCAATAGTGATAAGAAAATTCTGAAAATTGACTTTCTTTCCATCGCAGTCGGCTCGCGATAGCGATGAACAATTTTCAGACCTTTTAAGATCAATCCTCTGCGATTTCAGCTGTCATCCCCAACTTCAAAACGCGATATCTCGTGCTTGGAAGCTCTGATTGAGGTGATTCAAAGTCATGGACGTTCGAAATCTTTGTTGCTACGCGTTGGAGTGTGCGGGAAGTGTTAGGGCTCTCTGTTTGAGGTATATTCTATCCTGAAAGGGCTTCACCTCGCTTTTGTCTTCTTTAATTGGTGATTTTGATGCATATGGTAATTTGTGTTGTTCCAGGCATGGAATTGAGCCTCGTTTTGGGGCACAAGCTCAGATAGTTGTTTAGACATTTTGACAGTGTTATTTTTGGGATTCTTCGCGCAGGTCCCAAATTCTTATTTTGACTCGATTTTTGGGTTTGTTTCCAATTGTTGTGATTTAGTTTCTAAACCTTGGTAATGATGTTGTAATTAATAATTTGATAGCATGGCGGTGTTTGGAGGTATTTATAATGTGGATATCTCGTATGCGATAGATCCGAAGAGCTCGTGATTGTCTTTGAGGTAGGCTTCACTCTACTTTCTTGATTGAGCTTCTTAGGTAATGCCTAATATAGATTTCATGTAATTTTGGATTGCATTTTCCAGGTATTTAGCTTTCCTTTTGTTACTCCATAGGAGCCTTGGGCTAAGTGTGGGTGTTGGGATCCTTAGTTTAGACTTGTAGCTTCGCTTTTGGTGTAGATGATCTTCTTTATCCTTGTTAGAATTGATACTTTGTGGCCTTAGACTAGGTTGAACCTTAGATGCTTTAGGTTATGTTTTATCGCCCTCGTAATTATGATCTGCTCCCTATAGGGCTTGTATTGGGTCGTTCTCCTTGTGTTGGTGCTTGTGATCTTAGTGGCTCGTTGTAGTCGTGGGATGATGTGTGGTAATATTTTTAAAACTATCACTAAAAAGGGTAATTAGAGGGTTGCCGCTATCCCTACTAAATATTGCCTTCTAAGGCAAATTAAAGACTTTCTAAATGCCACACTTATCTTGTCTAGTTGATATCATCTATATGAATAATTTACTTTTATTGTGTTATGTGCTTAGCTAAATCCGCACTAATGCCGTGAGATTCTAGTAATTTAAAGAGAACGAGAAGAAACTTAAGGACAAATACTCCAAAGAAACAATTATGACACTGTCTCAAAATAATAAAAGAATTATCTATATTCATTCCATTCTACCTGGATCCCTTTCATTTTAATAAACAATTTGTTTATTAAAATAAAAGGGGTCCAGGAAGAATGAATGAATACAAAGAATTCTTTTATAATTTTTTTTATCAAAATGAAAGGGGTCCAAGAAGAAAGAAATGAATATAAATAATTTATTTATTTATTTTGGGATTGTGTCCTAATTGTTTCTTTGGAGTATTTGTCCTTAAGTTTCTTCTAGTTCTCTTTAAATTACTAAAATCTCACGGCATTAGTGCGGATTTAGCTAAAAACATAATACAATAAAAGTAAAGTATTCATACAGATGATATCAATTAGACAAGATAAGTATGGCATTTGGAAAGTCTTTAATTTGCCTTAGAAGTTAATATTTAGTAGGAATAAAGTCAACCCTCTAATTACCATTTTAGTGATAGTTTTAAAATTATTACCAAACATATTTTTTAACTATACAACGCTGGTTTCAAAATTTCCCTAAACAGAAAACTTCAAAATAGATCTCTTTCTATAATTACAAACCAAAAAAGTAACACCCAATGCAACCTCCATGATTGCAAAATTCAATTTTTGATGGGAGTTTTGTACTAGACGCAAAATTCTCCTGCACATAATATAGACTGAGAAAGAAAATACCCAGATCCTGTGTCTTGATAAACCACATAAACATACACCAAAACAATAATCAGCTATCTGTAAAGCTAAAGCTCTAATCTTTGATTTTTAAAAAATCTTCAATCTTGGATAAAATGGAGAAACCCTAGCAGTCATATACCAAACAAGATAAGAGAAACCCACAAAAATATCCCTTTAAATGGTGAAACTAAACACACGCAAGTTGTAATTCTACATCTATGGATCCTTAAGAATCAATCTACATCATCAGTTCAAGATTTGAAAAAAGATTGATCCATGATCAACAACTATACAAATCTAGAAATCTCTAATGAGGTACATTGAATATCGATAAAAACAGAAGCTGAAATGGGTCTGTCTGAACATCATTTGGAATTAGAGGACTTTGGGAGGAAGGCAGGAGTATGAGTAGATAGAGGAAATATAGGGGTTAGGGCTGGTAGGTTTTGTTGAAATGTAAGCAAATTTCTTCTTTAGTTTATAGGCTTCATAGTGACAGCAAGTGTTGGTAAGTTTCTCCTTCACCGCGTTTGTGTGGGCAGAGAGTTGAGTTGCACTAGCCAATATGCTGGACTTCGCATTCGTGAGGCTATGTTTCACATTCGCAAAGGGCTAGCAGCCTTAGGCTTCGCATTCGCGAGGCGCCTCGTTGCATTCGCCATATTTTGCGCGTGAGTGGGCTGTGATCGCTAGCCTTGGGCTTCACGATCGCGAAGAGTTTTTGGGATTGGTCTTTTAAATAAGATCATTCATACAACCATCCTTATCCGAATGGTTGTTTTGGCAATTTTGGGAGCTAGGGGGATATGTTTTGAGGGATTCGAAGTGCTTGAGGTTTGTGGTGATCATGTCTACACGTGGGATTGGTCGTGGAAGTGTTGCAAGCGTCATTTTGAGTGTGGCGGTATTTGGAGGCGTTTCAGAAGTGGATAGCTCATGTGCGGTGGATTTGTAGTGCTCGTGATCGGCTTTGAGATTATAGTTTGAGTTATCGCCGTTGATTTGGAGTCGTGCGGAGCAGCTTGGAGTTTTGGAGAGTAGGGTGAGCTCCTGGCATCCGGAGCTACCAGTTTCCGTCTGTTTTGGCTAGGATTAGTCTTTATATTGTATTTAGAGACAACATGTAATTAATTTATTGTTTTGTAAATGCTTTGTACTCTTATTTTGGATTAGGCGCTCTACTACCAATTGATTTTAGGTCTTGGGATAATCCATTGTATTGTATTTCAGTTGATTACCCTTCTTTTCTAATTGTATGCTTTATGTTTTTTGTTGACTTCCGCTTGATAGTCCGTTGCTTATGGCTCCGGGCTAAGGATTAGGCTTACCTACTAGTGGGGTAGGTGTCATCATGACCTGAGAAATCAGATCGTGACATTTATGAAACTTGAAAGTATTTTTAACCTATATCATACAAACTGATTGGAGCCGATAATGCTCTAATTTGAACTTAAACAAATAATCACATGAAAATATTGATTCACTAGGCTAATAACTTGACTACTTAGTATTTGATTTAAGGAAAACAAGTAAGAATTATATATTAAAATAATAAACAAAGCGAAGAAAAAATATTAAAAGGGAAGGGCTTATTACCTTTCACTGGGCGGGCGATGAGATTAATGAATAAGCTTCCACCTCTCGCTAAATTAACTCAAAAAAAGAAAGAAAAAAAATGAATTTGAGCTTGGAAGTTCTAGGTTGGGGACAATGAGTCCAACATCCTATCCAAGCAAATAAATTTTACCCCTTTCGGCTTTGAAAATTGTTGTTCAAATAGTGAGAAGGAGAGAGTTATTTATAGGATTGATATCTTTTAATTCTTGATTTGAATTTCGGTGTGGGACTTGGGAAAAACCAGAATTTCCTAGAGGATGAGGATTGATGCGTAGCAAACATACAAATTATTGTGAACATAAAAGTTCTATAGATGACTAGTGCAAATATATCAAAAAAGTATAAGGAATGACAAATATGACCCTTTACTATTATTAAAACATTAAATGATACTACTTTCACTTAATACTTCAATATTAACATCACAAGATTATTAATTATTTTTAATATATATTTTAAAAAAAGATTAATATTTAACAATTATTATTTTTTATATGGAGTTGAAGTTTAACTACATTTCACCACTTTAAAATTAAGTCATTGCAAGAATTATACATGAAAAAAGAATATGTAATCGAAGAAATATATGAAATAATTATAGAAAATTTATCCCTGTACTTTGAAATAATCAAATTTATTCATATATTTTATTTGTATTCCTGGCTTCGTTAGGACAAGATATATTTGAATAAAAGTCAGACACAAGGAAAATTTATACGGAAAGTATAACAAGGATGAAATACAAATTATTTATGAAATTAGAAAGATAAATTTAGTATGTTTCCTTTAAAAGTTAATAGGAAGAACATCACATATGAAATTCAAATGTGTTGTTGTTAAATAAATTTTGAGTTGCTTTTACCCGTACAATACTATTTCATTATCTATCATATTGTAATATATTGTGTTGTATTATATTGTACTATATTATTTTAATGAATACAATTTTTGGATAGATTGTATTGTTTTCCGTCATTACAGAATGTCACATATACACAATTTAAAAGATAAACCTAGAAGAGAAGAAGGATATGATGTTTAGTGTCACACCTCGAGCCTACAATCTGACGTGGCCAAGACTCAGAACCATTTATGGTTCCAAGAAAACCATTGGTCTAGCCTACTACTATACTAAATGATATAATAATCATGTGAATAATTTTAAAAGATAAGCAAATAGCAATTTTAAAAATACAAACTCAAAAAATCTATTCTTAGAAATCTGAAAACTGAATAATTTAGATGTTTTCAAAACAAACTAAAACTTAAACTCATCTTACTCATCTATGAAGCCTCTAATGTACTAAAGATAGGTTACAAGGACAAGACCAAAAGCTATCTGAATACGTTACTAACAACATTTGATAAGTATTTATACTCTAGATAAGTTAGAGCCCTCTAAAAGTAAGGAGGTCTCACTAAAGTAGGATGAAAGTGTCAAGCCCCGAGCCTACACACTAGATGTGGCCGGCACTCGAGAACCATTGCTGATCCCCAAGCAAACCCTCATACTGATTGACTACAAGCGGAAGACTAACTCATGCATACACCAGTATCAAACTAAAAGAAATGCTTAATCAATAGTGTAATACATCTCAAAACTCTCTGAATATACTGAGTATGAAATATAAGTTTTAAATAAAACATCTGAAACTGAAAGACTCTCCAAACCTGTCTATTTATGAAGCCTCTACTAAACAAAGATGAGTGTCGGGACAAGACCCACGACTCGTCAAGGGAACTAGTACTAACAACTAATAAAACTGGAGTCCTCCAGAAGCAAGGAGGTCTTACTTGAAAGCTGACAAACAGATAAGTGATCTCAACGGACTCTTGTTGAGGATCCTAAGAATCTGTATCTACATCATTAAAAGATGCAGGTCGAATGACATCAGTACAATCACATACAACATCCGAATTGAAAAGACATGAAAGCAATAAAATATTCTCGGTCCTCGGAACATAAGGACTCACTAATCTTCAATGTCTATAAGAGATCACTAGCCTCAAGTATGGGAGCTAGGAGCATCAGACCCTATATTAGTGAAACAATGTAGGCATAAGTATGCGTTAGTACATGGAACGTACCAAGTATGATAACAATGCACAAGAGTTATGAAATCATGCTAAAAGATCTTTATTTGACATGCAATGGCCAAGCTAAATCATAAAATAACATGTTAGAAAACATAAGTCATAACCATGGTCAATGCAAGTTAAACATCTTTAAAATACATTTGAGTTGCATTTAGAAAGTAACCTTAGTTCATTATTGTGTGAGATTTACCTTTAACTGACATAGATCATGTGAGCTATAACATGGAATCCGGTGTCTATCCCACTCCAAAAAGAGATGTCCTTACTTGCCAAGGTAAGAACCATAAACTTCTAGCTTAGGTTGATCCACTAGCTGATGTTTATCTAAGACAAACCTATGGGGCACATAGTTATGAGATATGGGCAATCGCCTCTTATCCACTTGGTGCTAAGGATAAATCTCACTAAATAGTCATTAATCTTAACTTGTCTTATTATCTATGGAAAGGCACAATTAAGTAGTCAATCCAAGCTAGAGTTCATTAGAATAGCTCCTTAATCTTGATTCAACTTAGGTGAGAAAATCTTTCAACCTTATGAATCCTTTATGTGAGAAAACTCTTTCACATTCTTGTTTTGAATAGTATGTGAGAAACCCTTTCACAAAAACAACAACATCGAGGCTTTACTCTCAAAGCAACCTCATCAATTTCATAAAGAAACATGCATATCTTCATAAATTCATCTTTCATAATTCAAAAGCTTTATATATGATCAAAATCTAGAAATCATGGATCATACCCTAACTTCAATTGGAGATTCTAATTTGTAAAGATGGAGAAGTTAGGAACCCTATGAAGGAAAGGACTCCATAGGTGAATACTATCACACTTTGATTTCAAAAGCTCACAATCAATAGTGAATTTGGAGACTTGATCTAGAAACCCTAGACTTCTTCTTCAAGCTTTAGAGAGAGAAATTTTGGGGAAGAACTTTGGAGGGATTTGAGAAATTTGAAAATTGATTTAGAGTAGTTAGATTTTAGGCTTAAAAGACTTATATAGGGTCTAGGATTAGGATTAAAATGACATAGTTTAGGCACTAACAATTAGGGAAAAGAACAAAAAGACCTTTAAAACTAACTGTCGACCATCATATACGGTTGGACTTACGGTCCATAGGTCCATCGGACTGTACTGGTCAGCCGTAGAAAGTGATCAAATACTCTAAATTTGGCCAACAATCGACGAAACTCATGTACGTCTCGTAGGTCTACCTACGGTCTGAACATGCCAACAGTTGAAACCAACTTTAAGCTTAAAATTTCACTAAGTCTGGCGTGACCTACGAGACATACCTACGACCTGTAAGAGGAACGATAGACCGTCCTGTTGAATTGTCAAAAGGGTACTACTGGGAGTTGTTTTGAAAATTTTATTTTCCTAGTGCCTATGATTACCATCTACGGTCCGTTGAAGTTACTACGGTCTGTAGATGGGATCCGTTGGTACAGACACCAGCCCAAAACTGCATTTTCCAAATCTAAGGTGTTACACCAAAATTTACAATCATGCATATAAATAAAATAATTGATGAGACCTTGTTATACACATAAAAAATATATAACATTCACTATTATAATATTTTTTGTGTATTAAAACTTATATTGTAAATGTTACAATAAAAATTGATTTTCTTTCTGATATCTAGAACAACCTTATTTTTCGATTGTTTGACTTAATTATTGGAGGTTATTCCTCAAAATCATCATTACTATTGTAACAAGTGGAAAGAGCAGTTGTGAGAAGCGGAAAAACCATAAAAAAAAACAACGATAATTCGTGGAGGTTTCTACAGAAAGACCCCTTGGTTCTGGCAAATGGATCACAATTATAGGTACCTTGGAGAATACCGATGAAATGAACGAAATACGGCCTACAATAAATTAATTGATTCATGGTAGAGAAGAAAAATGGCGCACGGACCATACTCGAGCTTTGGATCAATGTCCCAAAAAGCAAGGAGTATGCCCGCGTGTTTCAACGAGAACACCGAAAAAACCTAATTCAGCTCCATGTAAGATAGCTAAAGTACGATTGAGCAATCAACATGATATATTTGTTCACATTTCAGGCGAAGGTCATAATTTGCAGGAACATTCTATGGTCTTAATAAGAGGAGAATATAGGTCAAAAGTGATCTTCAACTTGACTTTATCTTCAACAATAAGTTCTAATTATTTAGATAAATAAAATAAAATGAAAAGAAAGATATAAAGTAACGGAGCCGTCATAGTCTGTTTTAACTCCTCCGCAAGGAAGGAACCAGTCGCTTCCCCCTTTCCTTCACCACCAGCTGGAGCACAGTCTTCGCCGGTACTAACAACCTTTTTAGAGCTAGATTCGGCCTCTACAAATCTCTTTTTTTATTCGATTCCACAATTGTTTTTACCTCTAATACCCCCCAAGTATTTCTATACATGAAAATAAATAAAAATATGTTTAAAAGCAATAATTATTTGTAAAAAGACACCCATTCATTTAAAAAAATAAAATTAAATATGTACTATATCAACACAATTATTGAAAAAGATCAATGTCAAACAAAACAACAGAAGCATATAATTTTTTTTTTTAATAATGAACCAACTTCACAACCAAAGATCTTTCTCATAAGATACATGTAAATGATAAATAAGAGTAGAGGTTTACCCAACAACTCCTTTTCTCCTTGAATTTGTTGATGAAAATGTTTTCCTTATCTCCAAAGAGATCAAGTTCCCTCCCTTCAAACAACTCTACCAAGATTATTTGGAATTTTGGATATATTTCTTGCACTAGTATGAAAGAAGACTATGACTAAGCTGTAGAGAGAGTATCTTTGTATCTTACAAGTGTCTTCTTGTAATGATCCGCATGATCATTTTGTTCTTTTGAATCCATTTTTTGTGTAATTTTTTCATAGCTTCATTATGTTGTTTATGATTTGCGAGAATAGGTGACACGATTTCTCAGGTGATCGGATGATGATTAGTTGAGATTTTATAGTTTCAAAGGTTTGAAATTTGAGAGCTTGAAACAAGTCAGCATTCTAAGTTGATGAGCTTGAATTCAAATTTTGACAATTTCGTTAGATTTGAATGGTCATTTGTGACTGGAATAAATGGTTGGTACATGTTTTGAGGTGTTCGGGAATGATTTAATTCAATATGGATCGTAGTTTGGACACCTAGAATGGAATCTTGAGCCTTAAAATTCAATATGAATACCACAGATAGGATCTATGCTCCATAGATCAAACCACTAATTATGGATGGCCTCGTGGAAGGTTTTAGTCAGCTTTTTAAGAGGGGTAGTTCAGTCTTTTCGCACCCTTCTAAGCATAAACTTCAACATTTTTACACCTAAATAAGGTTCTAAATGATATTAATCAAACCTATTATTCTCATTAATGCTTCTATGCCTTAGAGAAAGAATTCAAGAGGAGAAAGCTAGGATTTTCAAGCGTTCTTTCCGTTTTTCCAAGATCTTTGTTCTTCCAGGTATATAAGGATATCATAGTGATGGAATGAGTTCATTCCTACACCCTACATCTATATAAATTTAGTAATAGAGTAATCTAGAGTTTTATCCTGGATTTTGAGTATTCTTGAGATGAGTAGTATCGTTGAATTCTGAATTCTTGATTTTTGAGTATTGAGTTTTCTATATTGTTATTGAGATCCTTGAGTTGATTTGTTCATAAATATTTCATCATGAACCCTATTTTGAGTTATAATTTTTAGAATCTTTAAAGCAAATATTTTTTTCTTAAACTGATTTTTTGAGAAAGCAAAGATGAGTTTTGAGAAAGAGTTTTAAACACGATTTGAGGAAGAGTATAAGAGAAGTAAGTATTCCAAATGTATCACATTTTACATTGAGAGAAGAGAAATTTTATTTCTAAATGAGTTAATGAGTTTAGAGATATTTCAGAGCAACTACCTCTTTTAAGAGGATATTTTGATAAATTACCTCAAATTCAGAAAGGGTATGTTTTATACATTTGAGCATGAGTATATATTTATGGAGAGTAGTATTGAGCACCGATATGGGATGAGTTCAGAAAACTGACATTCCTCATAAACCATGTAGCCAAGATGGGTAAAGGATTGTACTTTTTGACGACTCCTTATTGCTTTGTAGCAGAGCTTTAGTAGATCCACTTAGTTGAGGTGTTCTATATCCCGACAAGGTATAGGAAAGTTCTGATAGTGAGCTAGCTCACTACTAAAAAAAGTGAATACCGCCTAAAAATTACCGACCTCCAGAGGTCGGTATTCTTAAAAAGAATAAAAAATTAAAAAAACTTTAGAAAAATCGACTACAAGTAGTCGGTTTTTATGCAAAATTAAGCAGGAAAACAAAATTCCGACCTCTGGAGGTCGGAATTTTTCCCGGAAAAATGTATTACAATAAAAATCGACCTCTTGATGTTGGTATTAAATAAAATAAATAAATAAAAATATTTTATTTTTTCACAATTAAATATAAAAAACAAAATTGAGAAATATTTTGATTTAATTTTATTAAAATCGTCTTCCGGAGGACGGTTTTGTGTAACATAAAAAACAAAAAAAATTATAATACCGACTTCTGAAAGTTAGTAAAATTAAATAGTATGTAATTAAATTAATTTTCATTAAAATATTTATATAGTAACTTCCATAAAATTAATAAATTAATATTTTCAATTAACCTTAAATAAATCGTCTTCCAGATGACGGTTTTATATAAATTAAAAAATAAATTAATATAAAATACCGACCTCATGAGGTCGGTATTTTTATTTCATCCAAATACTTTTAATAAAAGTGACATCCGGAGGTCGGTCTGTTTAAAATGTTCCTATTAATCATAATTTTGCTACCATAATACTAAATTTTCATTTTACACCTACAATTAATTGTTTAAAAAAGTTTAACAATTATGTGTACTTTTATAAATAAAAAGTTAGAATACGTGGAATAAACTAAAAACATCAATAATCCATATTTAGAGTATGAAACTACGTTGATATGAAAACCGCCACAAGTAGTTGGTTTTTATGCAAAATAAAGCAGGAAAACCAAATATCGACCTCTGGAGGTCGGAATTTTTCTCGGAAAAAAATGAATTACAATAAAAACCGACCTCTTGATGTCGGTATTAAATAAAATAAATAAATAACAATATTTTATTTTTTCTCAATTAAATATAAAAAACTAAATTGAGAAATATTTTGATTTTATTTTATTTAAATCGTCTTTCAGAGGATGGTTTTGCGTAAAATAAAAAACAAAAAATATTATAATACCGACTTTCGGAAGTCGGTAAAATTAAATATTATGTAATTAAATTAATTTTCATTAAAATATTTATATAGTGGCTTCCAGAAAATTAATAAATTAATATTTTCAATTAACTTTAAATAAATCGTCGTCCGGATGAAGGTTTTATATAAGTTAAAAAATAAATTAATATAAAATACCGACCTCATGAGGTCGGTATTTTTATTTCATCTAATTACTTTTAATAAAAGCGA
>JAJOOR010019410.1:0-29041 GCA_036250505.1 Solanum acaule | reverse complement strand
CTAGTGAGATGATAGTCTTTGTAAAAATAATTGATAGAATTGAATGAAGGTTGTTGTATTAGACCATAATTCTGTACTTAGACATGTTGTAGGACTATTTATTAGTGTTACATGTTGAATTAGGTGACAATTTAATTGAATAAACCCCAAAAAGACCATTTTATGATATACATATATTGCCACATATTACATGTTTGTTGCGATTTATCAAACAGAACGTGCATATGTTGCCACATATGACACTTCAAGGATTGGTTAATCGATAAATTGAGTGATTTAGGAATGGGAAAATGTCAAATTTTAGTACTTTGAACCATAATTAAGCAATAAAAATATTTCATAACACTTGGAACAACGATTTACAACGGTGTTATATAACTATCATATGGAGTTACTTGGTCATTGTATGATGAACTAGTGAGATGATAGTCTTTGTAAAAATAATTGATAGAATTGAATGAAGGTTGTTGTATTAGACCATAAATTTGTACTTAGACATGTTGTAGGACTATATATTAGTGTTACATGTTGAATTAGGTGACAATTTAATTGAATTAACCCCAAAAAGAACCTTTTACGATATACACATGTTGCCGCATATTACATGTCTGTTGCGATTTGTCAAACAGAACGTTCATATGTTGCCACATATGACACTTCAAAGATCGGTTAATCGATAAATTGAGCTATTTAGGAATGGGAAAATGTCAATTTTTTTAGATTAAACATTTTATAAAGAACAAATTCAAAAACAGAACCTGCATATGTTGCCACATGAAAATTTAATTAATACAGAAATTCAACTACTTTATCTATTTCTAAATCACACATACATAATTCACAACGAAAGTGGAGGCCTTGAACAGTGCAACAAATTGGTCTTTTTCCCAACAAATGAGGTTCTGACACCCATCAATATAAAGTATATAGCAACTTCTCTCGACATCTTCTGAGTTTTAGTGGAGTTAGGTAATTAGTAAAGAGGTTTATAAAAGTGACAAGCTTGGTGGAAAGCTCTTATCTTAGGAGGAAAAACTAAGTATGCCCGAGTAGTCTTGATATGAACATTATGCCTTCTCTCATGGATTCACTGCCATTGAAGATTGAAATTATGGCAAGCACATAGAATGCACCAATGTGGCCACTGTTTGCTGCTTGACTAAGAATTCCCAATCCATTTGAATCGCTACGTTTGAAAAAATCATACTACAGAAAAAATAACACATTTAAAATGCAAAATACATTGATAAAAACGTGAATACATTCAAAAAACATTAAAAATTACCACGCCTTTTCTGTATAAGGCTTCTAAATTCCCCGATACTCTGCACATTTCCAAGAAAGAAGTACATCTTCGAACAACTGAACACGGCCATATAAATACAGGAATGCTAAGCAATATTACCTTCTGATATACAGAAGGTTCATTAGCGACTTCATTGAGGACCCTGGAACTGAGAAATCAAATCAAATGGTTAGGAAATCAAATTAAAAAGCGAAAATTGTTTAATACATACATACCTTAATTTAACCTTCATTAAATCTTTGAGGGAGTAGGAAGCAATCCTTTCAACGATATCAATTAGTAGTTCCCTCGGAAGGGATTCAATGTAGTTTTTTTTTCTCATAGTCATTTTTGAAGATTTCTTATTCTTCCTTCCCATCTTGGAGAAAATTAAATGAAAGGACCTTCTATTGTTGTGTTCTTCTTATATAATATAATCCCAATGTAATGAATGTGAAAAGGCGCAACTTCTAAAGACGAAGAGGCAATTCTGACTTTTCAAATGCAAGTACTTAATTTTTTTGAAAAAAGGGTAAAATATGAAGAGTTTTAATTAATGAAGGAGGTTGTTATATTAGACCGTAATTCAATTGAATAAGCCCCAAAAAGCACATTTTAGGTTATACACATGTTGCCACATATGACATATTTGTTGAAGTTTAAACTGTTAAATACAACATTTTATACCACAGAACGTACATATGTTGCCACACATGACATTTCAAGGATGATCAAAATGAGAACACTATGAAAAAAACAAATATTTTTGGGTTAAACATTTTATAAAGAACAAATTCAAAAATAAGTACAAAACACAAAAAAACAACCTTTTTCACCATGAATTTGGTTTGCAAGTTATGTACATATGTTGCCACAGATGGCAAATTAATTAATACCACACAGTGGTATAAGGCAGAAATTTAATAACATAATTTAGTTCTAAATCATAACGAATATCATCTTCATTGTCGCTTCCCATGGGCCAACCATTCCTATGTCTGATTTGCTCAAATTGATGAACAGTGCAACATACGGGTCTTCCTCCCAACAAATAAGGTTCTGGCACCCACATTCCACCTAAAATATTTCACAAATTATGTCGATATCTTCTAACTTTTAGTGGCTCCATTTTTTTCATGTTGGCAATGAACATTAAACCTTCTCTCATGGATTCACCGCCATTGAAGATTGAAATTATGGCAAGCACATAGGATGCACCAATGTGGTCACCGTCTGCTGCTTGATTAATCATTCCCAATGCAGTTGGATCGTTACGATTGAAAAAATCAAACTACAGAACAAATAACACATTTAAAAGGCAAAATACATTGATAAAAACGCGAATACATACGAAAAACATAAAAAATTACCACGCCTTTTCTATATAAGGCTTCTAAATTCCCCGATGCTCTGCACATTTCCAGGAAAGAAATGGCTTCTTGAACTATCGACCATCTATGATAAGGAATGCTGACCAATGTTACCTTTTGATATACAAAAGGTTCATTAGCGACTTCATTGAGGACCCTGGAACTGAGAAATCAAATCAAATGGTTAGGAAATCAAATTAAAGAGCGAAAATTGTTTAATACATACATACCTTAATTTAACCCTCATTAAATCTTTGAGGGAGTATGAAGCAATCCTTTCAACGATATCAATTAGTAGTTCCCTCGGAAGGGATTCAATGTAGTTTTTTTTACTCATAGTCATTTTTGAAGATTTCTTATATAATGCCAGGAAAATGAAATGTGTGAAAAGTTGCAACTTCTGAAGACGAACAGAAGAGAAGAGACACAACTTTGACTTTTCAAATAAAAGTACTTATTTGTTTTGGAAAAAAGGGTAAAATATGAAGAGTTGTAATTAATTTTTTTCTTGAAAGTTGTTCCAATGACAGTAATTATTGATTGATGGTTCACACACCTTACACGTAATTATTTATTACAAATATATTGGAACATATGTGTTTTCTGTGGTACTTGTAACACATAATTGACATATGTTGTAGCATATGCAATATTATGTTATAAGATCTAACACATAATTAATATATGTTGGAACAGATGCGTTATTTTGTAGTACATGTAACTCATAATTGACATATGTTGGAACATATGCAATATTCTGTTGTAAAATCTAACATATAATTGACATATGTTGGAACATATGCAATATTCTGTTGTAAGTAGCAACACATAATTAAATAAATCACACATTTTATATAAATAACATAACATAAGTTGATTCAAATTAAGATAAGAAGATAGGGAACATCATCCTCAAATAAAAAAGAACATTCATTAAAATTCAACAACACTTATGGAGCATTTCGATTTGGGCATGTAGTTCTTTTGTGGCCAAAGTCCCTACATACGGAACACTTATTTTTTCTTGTTGGAAATGATTCACCAACTCCACGCCGTCTCTTATATCTCCTTCTTCCAGGTTTGCTTTGATCAATATATGGAGGAGGTATTTATCTCTCTACGACATCCAAAGGGACAATCCAAGAATCTTCATGTGGCATAGGGTGAATTTTCTCACAATATGTCATTATGTATTTTTTCACTGAATAATATGGAGAGGAGTACTCATAAATCTAATTTCCAAAATCGGCACCATATTGGGCTCGAAGCGCTGCCATTGCATGTGGACAAGGTAATGTGGATCATCAGCTCCGAAATGGCCAAATTAGGCTAGTAGCATAGTTGGCATGAGTAGGGGTGTTCATAGGTCGGTTTGGATCGGTTATTGATCAAAACCAAAACCAAACCAACTTAATCAGTTTTAAAATTATCCAAACCAAACCAAATCAAATATAATATACATTTGTCGGTTTGGTGGATATCGATTTCGGTTTGGTTTCGTTCGTTTATTCGATTATTAACCATACACAAATATAAAAGAAATATGTATAAGATCTTTAAAATTGATTGTAAAAACAATATATTAAGTATGTATATTAATAAAATATATGTATATAATTCATCGGTTCGGTTTGGTTATTTCTTTGATTTTTTTGAATAAAACCGTAACCAAACCAAATACTATCGGTTTTCAAAAATCTAAAACCAAACCAAACCAAATAAAATCGATTTTATTTTATCGGTTTGGTTTGATTTTTCGATTTGGTTCAGTTTTTATCTAAACCGCGAACACCCCTAGGCACAAGTATCGAGGCTTTCGATGCGAGTTTGGATCCTTAGGCGTTTTAGCCTTTGAAATTTGGCCTAAGGTTGACTTTGGTCAACATTCTTGGAAAACACTCTCGGATGAAAATTCCGTCATCGCGGTTAGTTTTGGAGTGTCGAGTTCGGTCTAGAACTACCTTTCGTTCGCTTTTTGAGGCTTCCGGTCTAATCCCGAGGCCCGTTGTGGAATTGGGTACAAATGACATTTGGGTGTGGTGCATATCTGTTCTGGTGCATCTGTTTTATTTTTATCGGATTCCGAGCACCCCGTCGAAGACTTTGAAGAATTTAGCCAAAGCTGAGTTCTGGTGCAGCTCTTTAGCGACCAGAGTTTGGGCCTTTAACGACCAGATTTTAGGTTTTTAGCGACTAGTTTCGCCCTTTATAAAACCCCAACTTAGCTTTATTCCTCATTTTCTTTAAAGTGCGATAACTTGAGCTTTGGAGCTCCAATCTGGGCGATTCAGAAGGCAAAGTTGATAGATTTTTCGAGGAAAACTCGTTGGTGAGCTCGGAATCTGATTTGGGGTCCCCGTTCGAGGTAAATTTCACAAAATACCTGCTGCCACAACTCCCTTTTTGTGAGCTTGATTTTGGGATTTTTGAGACTTGTTTTCTCATCCATTTTAGGTCCGATTTCAGCAATTCTTGAGTTCATTTTGAGGGGTTTTTCGAGGAGAGTGTTGTGGTGTTGTCGGAATTTACTGTAGACCGTCCGTTTCTAGTAAATATACTGAATTAACTGCTGTCCCATTTCTTTAGTTCTTGAGGAAATTTTGGGTTTTGGTTGCATGTTGGCTCTATGTTGTTTCCAAACCCCGAATTGTGTCCAATCATGGAACACAAGTTCGGGGAGCTATTAAGAACTTATTTTAGGGATTAATTCCAGAATTTTCAGCGCGAGTCCGAATTTCCCCGTTTTGACCCAGAAATTGGTCTGTCTTCGTTTCTTGCGATTTTAATGTCTAAATGACTATAATAACGTTGTGACTCTATTTTTGATACTGTGTCAGCGTTTCGAGGTCGTTAGGAAAGGGAAAGTTCCGGAGGAGTGATTTTGGAACGTGCGTGATCGGCCTACAGGTAGGCTACGATTTCCCTCTCTTAGATTGAGCTCGAGAGTGTGAATGCATGTTGATTAGTTGGGATTTGGGTTGGTAGTTATTGAATCATGCATATGTGTTTAGAAATCATCTTTCGGCTTCTTTCGGGAATTATCGGGTAACTGTGAACAAGCTATGTGTTACTAATTGACCCTTATTTCTATGTGGAGTGCTTGTATGCTTGATTACTGTTTATCTAAAGAATGATGGGCCTTAGTTTAGGTTTCACTAGGGCTTGCCTTAGAAATACATGATTCGAAACTGATAGGCCTTAGTTTTACCCCGACGTCGCTCGGCCGGCTTAGATTCCTGTAGACTGGTGTAACAGACTTAAGTCTGATACTTTGGGCCTTATCTAGGCGATACGCTTGCTCCGACGATAGTTATCCTTATTTCCCCGAAGTTACGGCTTCACGAGTTACGTCGACAACACTAATTCTACTTCGCGATTTGAATTTGATTTTCGATTCGGTTCAAACGACTTACATTGATGTGTTCCACGGACATTTATGAGCATGGATCGATTAGGACTCTTTCAGCAGCTACATTGGCACCTTTATAGCGCATCCAGTTTAAGGTCCGGCCTCTATCGCCCAGATACTTATATAGAGCATCCAGTTAGAGGTCCGACCTCAGTTACTTGATACTTGTGATTGGTTACTTGGGTACTTTTGGTGAGCATCCGGTTCGAGGTCCGGCCTCCGTACTGTCCTACTAATTGGGGTTGAGATTCTAGTTCGATATTCTCTGTTCTTGGGTTCTCATATTTACTTCTCTTTAGTTATAGTTATTCTGTGTACTCGTCGGGCTTATGGGGGTCCGTTCGGGTTTTTAATTAAACTTACACACGAGTGTACCTTCTGGGCATATGGGGTCCAGTTAGGTGTAGTTAGCTTATAGATTACTTTAGTTAGTTCTTTCTACACTCATGTGCATTCCATTGTTTACTTAGATTTCTGTTCTTGACCTCTGTTTGTGTTATTCCTTCTTTTCATATTGCCTTTACTTTTCAAGTTTAGTCGGCTTATGATGCCTACTGGGTACCTATTGTTTTCGTACTCATGCTATGCTCTGCATCGATTTCGTGATGCATGTCCGAGCACCAATGGCCAGCGTTGATCCAGTTTGGAGTAGTCTGATCCGGAGACTGGGGTGAGCACATGGCGTTTTGTACTATTTCAATCTCTATCGATATATCTAGACTTGTCTTTTACCTTTAGAGATAGTCCAGTCTTTGTGGTCCACTTTTGGGACTTGTACTCGTTTTGTTAGTAGCTTTGTACTAGTGACTTCCAGGTTCTGGGAGGGATCTTTATTTGTATTTATGTTTAGGGTTACTTCCGCCTGTTTATATTGTTATCGTAAATTTTGCCTGCTCTTGTTTAGTTTCTGCCCTCAGACTTATTACTTGTTGTTCCGACTTTCGGGTTGGCTTATCTACTGGTGGGTTATAGTAGGTGCCATCATTACTCGAGGAATCCGATCGTGACAACATATCTGCAGGATTTTCACTTGTGTGGATCTTTTTCACGTAAAATGATTCACTCTCCACTTCCTCACGAATCCAATGATATCTGACGTTGATGTGTTTTGTTCTTGCATGGTACATGGAGTTCTTTCTCAAGTCTATTGCACTCTGTCTGTCACAATAGACAATATACTCCATCTGATGCAAATCAAGCTCTTGAAGAAATCGCTTAGGCCATATAATCTCCTTGTCGGATTTAGTAGTCGCAATATACTCAGCTTCAGTTGTAGATAGTGCAACACACTTCTGCAACTTTGATTGCCATGATATAGCTCCCCTGAAAAAGTAAACAAATATCTAGTAGTGGATTTTCTCTTATCAAGGTCACCAGCCATATCAACATCTGTATAGCCCTTCAAGATTAGATCTGATGCTCCAAAACATAAGCATTCATCTAAGCTCCTCTAAGATACCTGAGTATCCACTTCACAGCTTCCCAATGCTCTTTTTTCGGATTGTCGAGAAATCTACTGACAACACCAACTGCATGAGCAATATCAGGTCTAGTGCATACTATTGCATACACTAGACTTCCAACGACGAAGGAATATGGAACTTTGGCCATGCTCTTTTTTTCCTCCCTAACTGTAGGACACATCTTCTTGCTCAACTTCATATGACCAGCAAGAGGTGTACTAACAAGCTTAGCATTCTTCATATTGAAGTGATCTGGTACACGTTCAATGTACATCTTCTGGGACAAATAAATCTTCCTTTCATCTCTGAGACGAGTAATTCTCATGCCCAAAATTTGTTTGGCATGACCCAAGTCTTTCATAGCAAAAGACTTACACAACTCTTTCTTCAACTCGTCAATCTTGGAAGTATTCCTGCCCACAATTAACATATCATCCACATACAACAAAAGGATGATAAAGTCATTGTCAAATTTTTTATGTACAAATACACAATGATCTGATGAAGTCTTCTTATAGCCTTGCTCCCCCATAACAGATTTAGACTTCTTGTACCACTGTATAGGAGTTTGATTTAAGCCATAAAGACTCTTTTTGAGTTTGCACACTAAATTTTCTTTACCTTCTACTTTGAAACCTTAAGAGGTCACCGTGAAGGAAAGCCATCTTCACATCCATCTATTCAATCTCTAAATTAAGACTAGCAGCCAAACCCAGAACTGTACGAATCGAGGACATTTTCACAACAGGAGAAAATATTTCGTCAACGTCAATACCCTTTCTTTGACTAAATCCCTTAACAACCAATCTAGCTTTGTATCTAGGCGTCAAGTTGTGTTCTTCAACGTTAACTTTGAACACCCACTTGTTTTTCAAAGCTCTCATGCCCTTGGGCAATTTCACCAACTCATAAGTGTGGTTCTTATGCAGAGACTTCATCTTATCTTGCATGGCTTCCTAATAACATTCAGGTTCTCCCCCGTCAGTGAGTAATACATACTCATTAGGTGAATAACGAGAGGAAGGAATCCACTATCTTGTGGACCTTCTAAGCGGAATATTTAATTTGTCCACAACTTCATGAGCAGGAGGATCATCAATAGCAACATCATTGTTATTATCAACATCAACGTGTTGATTCGATACATGATTCTGGGCGTCACCATGATTATCAATCCCAACAACATCATGCACACTTGTGTGAGGAACTTCATCTAGATGAACTATGCCATCAAAACTTGAAGATTCTAGCTTCTCCGCTTTGTCAATATCTTCAATTGTTTGATTCTTCAAGAAAATAATATCGCGACTTCTCACGAGTTTCTTCTCAATTGGATCATATAGGTTGTAGCCAAATTCATCAAGGCCATATCCAATGAAGATGCACTGTCTTATCTTGGAATCTAACTTTGACCTCTCATCTTTCGGCACATGTACAAAATCTTTGCAACCAAATACTCTTAAATGGTCATAGGAAACATATGTTCCATACATAACTCTATTTGGTACATTACTTTGCAAAGCAACAGTAAGAGATAGATGAATAACATGTGCAGCGGGCAATAACGCCTCACTCCAAAATAAATTCGGCAATTTTGCTTCAGAAAGCAAACATCTAACTCTATCCATCAAGGTCTTGTTCATCCTCTCAGCCAAACCATTAAGCTGAGGAGTCTTAGGAGGAGTCTGGTGTCTAATACCTTGATGCTTGCAATATTCGTCAAATGGTCCACAATATTCACCACCATTATCAGTACGAATACATTTAAGTTTCTTTACAGTTTCTCTTTCAACTAAAGCCTGAAACTGCTTGAAAACACCTAACACTTGGTCTTTAGTCTTCAAGACATAGACCCAAAGTTTTCTTGAGCAGCCATCAATAAAAGTGACAAAGTAGAGTGCACCACCCAATGTCCTTGTCTTCATTGGACCGCATAAATCAGAGTGCACCAATTCAAGCAACTCTGTCTTTCTCGAATGAGGGTTAAACTTAAAGGAAATTCTACTTTGTTTACCGGTCAAATAGTGCTCACACTTTTCTAATTTCGCACTTTGGAAATTTCACTAATTTCTTCTTGGCTAGAACATTAAGTCATTTCTCGCTGATATAGCTAAGCCTCTTGTGCCATAACGTTGAAGAGTTATCACTCTCAATCGCATTCACCATATCAACATAAGCAGAAGCCGTAGTCCAGTATAGACCACGACGTTTGTTACCACGAGCCACAACCAAGGAACCTTTAATGAGCTTCCATTTTCCATCACCGTTGGTACTAACATATCCTTCATCATCTAAAACACCAACAAAAATTTAGGTGCAGACGAACATCAGGAGCATGTTTCACATTGTTCAAAATTAGTTTAGTTCCAACACTAGTTTCCAAATAAATTGTACCAATACCAACCAACCTAGAAACAGTTTCATTACCCATACTCAAGGTTCCTAAATCACCAGGAGTATAGGAAGAGAAAAAATCCTTTCTTGATGTCACATGAGATGCGGCACCAGTATCCACAACCCAATTTGACTTATCACAAGTAATATTTATCATATCCGCATCAAGGACGGTAACAAGATCTTCGGTGGTGATGGTGGCTAGGCAATTTTTATTGTCATCTTCTTTAGTTTCCTCTTTGTTTTTGTTCTCCCTCTTCAACTTCATGCAGAACTTCTTTGTGTGCCCTTTCATGCCACAATGATAGCACTCAATATCCTTAAGTCTGCCTTTGGATTTTCTCCTATTTTGTTCTCTATTTTGAGAAGTACGAGTTTTGTTTCTCGCCCTGGAGCCAGTTATTAGGACATTCAACGAAGAAGAACCTTGAGATTTTCTTCTCATCTCTTCGTTCAAGACACTACTCTTCGTAAAATCCATAGAGATCACACCACCCGGAGTAAAATTTGACAATGAAGTTCTAAATGTTTCCCAAGAGTCTGATGGGAATCAAGTAGAAGCAAGCCTTGAATTTCTTCATCAAATTTGATGCCCATAACAGATAATTGGTTCATGATCCCCTAAAAATTATTCAGATGATCTGTTATCGGAGAACCATCATGATACTTTAAACTTACTATCTGCTTTATTAAGAACATTTTATTGTTGCCAGTTTTCTGAGCATACAAACTATCAAGATGCTCCCACAGAGTTCGAGCATGTGTCTCCCCAGAAATATGGTTCAACACATTATCATCAACCCATTACCTAATGAATCCACAAACCTTTCGGTGCAACAGATTCCACTCTTCATCTATTTTGTCATTAGGCTTTACAGTGATAAAGACTGGTTTGTAAAAATTCTTCACATAAAGCAGATCATCCACTTTCCCCTTCCAAATGGCATAATTAACACCATCATTCTATTTGTGTTGGCTTCCATTGTTTATCCCCAAAAATATAGTTATTGCAAACCAAATTAAATCTTTTCTGATGTGGAAGTTCAGACTGTGTTGTAACCACAGAGCATACTCAGGTAAAACAATGGCTCTGATACCAATTTGTTGGGAAAAACGCGGACAAGCACCAAAATATATATGGTCAAAATAATGGAAATAAAATGGAAAAATAATTACACCAAGAATTTACGTGGAAACCCTTTTTAATAAGGGAAAAACCACGGGCCAAGAGGAGCAACTGATATTACTAAAGTAAGAAATTTTACATTGTAGTCACGAATACAATACTCAAAGTGACTACTATACAATCAAAAGGAATAACACTCTTTTGATTTCCACCTTACTAAAATATCGCTCACACTCTATTTTTCTTGATAGACTATTTTTCTTATATAGTCTATGGAATACCTCACTTTGCTCTCAAAATATATTTTTTCTCTCTAACTTGGTGTGTTCTACAAATGAGCTAATGAGCTCCTGATGATTCAAAGATTTGGACTCATTTAGGGCTTTGCATATATAGATTTAGTGTCCTCAAATGCTTATTTTGTGCCAATAACTGATGTAAAACCCTTGATTTCCAGGAATATGAATTGAGGAACAAAGCAAGGACACTAACAAGCAAAAAGGAACAAAACAGGCTGAAAGGATAAAGAAAGGAAGCCTGGTGATCACCAAGTTCACTTGGCGAATCGTCGAATGGCTATCTGACCGCCTAAAGTTCCAGTGTGCCAAGCCCTGAAGGAAAGAACCAAGTTGGCGATGAAAATGAGCAGTCGGTGAATCGCCGAGTAGTTTCGCGATGCAGTGCTAGACCGCCCAAAGTTACAAACCTTAAGGATGTTGAATGCCAAGGCAGAAGGGCGATGGAAGTGACCAAAGGGCGGCTGGTTCGGTGAGCCCGACTTACTTCGTCGAGTGACTCTTCGCAACACTTTTTTGGCGACTATAAATACAAGTTTGAACATTTAGTTTAGGGATTTTTATAAATATTTTAATCAATTACTCTTTAGAACAGTTTGGTTTCAAGTTTTTCCTTAGCTTTGAAGGATTGAAGAAATTCACTTTTGAGAAATTGGAAGTGGGTCTTTGAGATTCATCAATTTGAAACATTGTAAAGACGAAATCACTCTTACCAGTTGATGGAAACTCTATTTGGTAACTGTTTTTATCTTTTTATAATGTCTAGCTAAAACCCCAAGTCTTGGGGTGTGATTATGTGATTATGGGCTGATTTAGCTTATGGGTATTGCTAATTGTTAGTTTAAATGCTATTTAAAAGTGAGTTCAATCATTTATTGTGGTTTAATTTAAGAATAGTAGTTGCAAATGCAGTTTTACCTTTATGTTCTTGACTTGCTCGAGAGAGAGGTTTTAGAACTAAGGTTTTTAATTGATGGTCTGTGGGTATTGGGTTGACCTGGGTTCAGCTCGAGAGAGTGAATGGACTAAGGTGTGGGTTGTTCTTAACTCGCATGCTTGTTGATGTTCGAGAGAAATCAACTTAATTCGGGGTAAATTGTTCGAGAAAAAATTTACCTCCCTTATAGTCTAGCTTACTCACTAATATCTAGCTATTTTCTAATAGTTGCAATTACACATTTGTCTATATTAGCCTATAATCGATCACATCCCAAGAACCCGTCTCATTATTGTTATTTCGTATTATTTGCTGCTGTTTGTAGTTGAAAATCAAAACCAAAAACCCCCATTTGACATTCGTGTCACCCCTGATTTGAATGATGTCTTTATTCGATAACTTTTATTCCTATGACTGATTTGACCACATTTATACTTCCCAATTGAATCTTAAACACGTATCGCTCCCTGTGGGATTCGACCCCAACTCATTTAGTTGGATTTTATACTGATTAACGACTGTTGACGTTTAAAATTGGATAAAGTGTCTTTGAAACGTTATTAATCAGCTCCTTTTATATAAGAAATTTACAACTAATGATGTCACCAATGACATCATTAAAATACTTTAAGTTTCAAACTTTGCAACTATATATGTAGTTATCTTGGTAAGATTTAATTGGTATGTAGTTATACCAAAGTAAGACTTTAATAAAATGGGGCTGGAACCCCACATGTTATTAGTATGAGAAGTATCAATTTTTCACATTTTTTTATATAATTTTCTAATATTTAAAATATTAAATTAATAATCTAATTCAATTTAACTTTGAAGATTAGTCAAATTAATTCAGTATTTACTAATACTCTCTTTGTTCAATAATACTTGTCCATTATTGACTTTACACACTTATTAAGAAATTATAAATATAAGCATAATTTTACTATATCATCCATTAAATATAATAAATATTACGATGTCTTGAAAATATGATAGATAAATGATTATAATTAATTGTAAGGGAAATTAGGAACTAAGTATAAAAATTATGCATTGATTTCATAAAGTGGACAAGTATTACTGGACATCCCAAATAGTATAGTGGACAACTATTGTTGGACGGATACATTTATCTTCTTGGTCAGATATATTTTGTCTGGTTTTATTCTTAAGCAAAAGTCAAACAAAAAGGCATATATAACTCAATTTTTAAGATTAGAAGTTTAGAACCATATTAAGCTTGAATTATCTAAGGGATCATTTGTTTTTTAAGATGCAATGTGTGAATATGAATATATAGTACAAATCCGAATACTAAAATAGTACTGTATTTTTTAAATTTGAACAGTGAATCATAAGATCGTAATTTTGTTTAGAAGAATAATTTCAGAAATCTCTTCATGGTATTTATTTTATCACAATTGTCTTTTTATGATTTACCATATTACGTTTACCTTTCTTAATTTCATTTTTTTTAGTTTCCCACCGAATATTGGTTACCCAATTGTATTCTTCTTTCCAAAGGAGAAAGAACCTAAAGAAATTACCACTCAATATCAGTGTAGAAGTCAAGATTTAATCAAGTGGGTTAAAAAATAAAAATATAGTGTTTGAGATTTGAATTGGAACTTTAAGGTGGATTTTGAACTCCTAAAACACCAATTCAACCTCTACTCGACTCTTGTGTTTAGGGGATTCAAAATCTATGTGTGTGTATATATATATATATATATATATATATATTAAAAAAAAAGTTATCGTATGTATAATGTAATTGTTTTACTCAGAAAAATAAAATAAAAATGGACTTGTTTTGAAAAATCGACTAAACTTATGACTTGAAGAGAAATCGATTTTCCAAATATAGTCACCACTTAATTTTTGTAAGAAATTAAGAAAACTTATAATTTTTCAAAGGATTTAAAACAGATAAAAATCATTTGAAAACCAAAAGGGTTCGAGGTTCAATTTACAATCCAAGAAGGTGTTAGGCCCTCAAAATGTCCGTTAACTTGCGGTTGACCAACGATTTGACTAAAATATTTACTAATTTTAAAAATGTTAAATAAAGTAAGAAAACCCATTTTTTATTTGGAAGTTAATAAACCTAAAAAGGTTTTTTAAGAATATAACTCATATATTGGCAAGATAACTAATAAATAAAGATAAGTAATAAAATAAAAATAGATATTCATTTGAACATAAAAAAAATGACTTTCTTTTGGGAATTTATTTAAATAGAACCAAGTCAAAATAGAGTTAGTTAATACAAACAATAAAAAAAAAAAAATTAAAGAGGAAGAGATATTAAACTTGGGCCACTTTGACCAAATTCAAATTGTTGGGCTGGCAGGCCCAACTTCTTTCACCCTGCTGTAATTTCAATTGGGGCATTGGCCTATTTGCTCCTGAAAAATCTGTGTATACATTTGGTGTATACTGCTGCATACATGCCGTATTTTGGCCATTTTTCATATATATTGAGTTGTATTCTACATGTGTACAACCCAACTCAATTTTCACGTTTTGACCCATATACTGTATTTTCTGACTGTATACCAGTGTATACGTAGTTGTATACTAGTGTATATAGGCTATTTTTTTTGCATTATTTGCTTCCGAAACCTGTATATCAGCTTTCTTCCCCTGCATTCAGCTTTCTTTTCTTCGAAAAACATTTAAGGTTGACTCGATAAGAAGGACTTGAGCCTCCATGGCTCATTAGAAATGCGAATGGGAAGGTACTTGAGTCCAATTTGGACTCCACATGAGTTCACATGATACAAAAAATATAAGATAGGAATTAGCACCCAAAATAAATATGGCAACATTGCATCTAAACTATTCCTCAATCAAAACAATTAAAATCCCAAGAGAAAGAATATAAAACAACAATTGTACCAGTGACTAAACTCATGTAAAAGTAGAAAAAGTAATTAAGCTTAAACCACTATTCTAGATAAATTCAACCACTACTCATGATAAACACCAATAGCTAATCGGATTGCTACTAATTCAACATATTTGACTCCAAAATAGTAACAAAACGTAATCAAAGTTAACAACCAATGATGCAGTGAGCAAATTGAGAAAACTAACTAAAGAAGAACTGAAAATTTGAATACTAAATAACAAGCAAAACTTCACTTTCTAATTAGATTGCAAGGATAAGCCAAATTGATGCAAATAAAAACAAAGGAAAAGACCAAGTAATTACAAAGTTTGAGCAACCATTTACAGAGAAAAACTGCTTCAACAATCCATATGTTGATGATTTAAATGCTAGTATTGGCTGGAACCGACAACCCTTTAAGAACAAGCATCAATAGCATACTAACCTTTCACAGGATACCAACCATATAGAATTTAAAATGAATGGAAATCAACTAAATGGATGAACTGTTACATCCCAAATTTTGTTGGAGTTAGTGGATCCTGATATTATTTCTCCATACTTGTATTGGGCCTGACCCGATATTTATGATGTATTTTCAGTAATAGGTAGTTGGGCCTCACACAATTGTATATATAGGCATGGGCCAGATATTTTGTAACAACAATTCATTTTCTTCTCAGTTTGATAATAAAATCGTTTCTGATTTCTCTCTCCAAAAAGCTTCACTGTAATGGAGTCAGTTCATCATTTCTGCCTCGAATCTTAACTGTTTACATAGTATCAGAGCTTAGATCCTTCTAGTTCTAGCTTCCTACTCTCGATCGATTCTACCCTCGTTGTTTTTCGTTTGGATTTTACAAGTCTCGAAATCGCATCAAGGATTTTCTAGGGTTCCAACTAGTTCGTGTTTGGAATCTCTCTGTGCAAAGGTTGTTCTCTTTCTAGTAGTGAAAGAGTCTGGTATTCTCGTTCTACTCTCCTTCGTTTGGTTATTCATCTTATTTTTTGGTGTTCGTGATTATCTTTCGATGACTGAAACTAAGACATCAACGGTTTCTTCGTCTACTGGTAGTGTTTCTTCTTTGCCATTCAGAACTGAGTTTCACAAAGATGATTACACACATCCTTGCCTTCCTCTTTATGTCCATCCTTCTGATGTCTTAGGAGGTTCTTTAGTGTCTGTCCCTTTCGATGGAACTTGTTATGCTAGTTGGAGACGCACTATTCTTGTCACCCTATCCGTCCGCAACAAACTCGAGTTTATCGATGGAACCTCCTTGCGCCCCTCCTCTGACTCACCATTAGCTAGACAATGGCAGAGGTGCAATGATCTTGTCCTTTCATGGCTTCTTCATTCTTTATCTAAAGAGATTGGGCGTAGTGTTGAGTATTATGAACTTGCTAGTGACGTCTGGAGTGAACTTGA
The DNA here is from genome assembly GCA_036250505.1 of Solanum acaule. NCBI lineage: Eukaryota > Viridiplantae > Streptophyta > Magnoliopsida > Solanales > Solanaceae > Solanum > Solanum acaule. The sequence continues at coordinate 12,439 of JAJOOR010019410.1, read as the reverse complement.
GGAACGATATGGTAAAGCTGATGGTGCTAGAATTTTTGAGTTGCGAAAGGAACTAGCTCATATTTCTCAAGGATCTCTTGACATTCCATCATATTTCAACAAAATTAAGCAGCTCTGGGATGAGATTGCTTCTATTTCTGTCAGACGAGCTAGGATTTGTAATTGTGGTGCCAAAGGACTTTATCAGGAAGATGAAGATGAGCAGAAGCTCTATCAGTTCCTCATGGGGCTGAATGACACTTATGTTCAGGTTAAGAGTCACATCCTTCTGTTGAAACCCACTCCTTCGGTTGGAGTTGCATATGGGCTGCTTCTTAATGATGAAAAACAGAGAATTGTGTCTGCTCCTTCTCACTTTCCTTCCAGCTCCACGTCCTTCAATGTTGGAGTTACGAAAAAACCGTCATCTTTCTCCCGGGTAAATTTTGAATCTACTAAGTCCTCCATCCTCTGCAAATATTGCAAGAAACCAGGGCATACAATTGACAAGTGCTACAAGTTACATGGTTTTCCACCTGGTTTCAAGTTCACAAAAAATCTAGGATCCCGGAAGACTGCAGCTCATGTTGAAGTTAAGCCTCTTTCTGCCTCCCCTTTGTCTTCAGAAGCTACTGATGGTGGTCTTTATGAGTTAACCTCTGATCAACATTCTCAATTGTTGTTGTTGCTGAAACAAACTCACATTTCTCCTACTACATCCAGTCCTTCATGTCTCATGGCGTCTACCAATTTTGCTGGTAAGATGATATCTGAAAGTGTTCTGTACAAATCATGCATGCTCTCTCAGGTAGATAGTTTCCTCTGGATCATAGACTCCGAAGCTTCCGATCATATAACTTCCCACAAGGACTTACTTTTCAACCTTCAAACTTTACCTATCCCTGTACTTGTTTCCCTTCCTAATGGTTATAAAGTTAAGGTCACCAATACAGATTCCTTGACTCTATTTCCTCACATTACTTTGCACAATGTACTTTACATCCCTTCTTTCTAGTACAATCTTATATTTGTTCACAAGCTTGTTGATCAGTTAGATGGCGTTGTTTACTTTACCAAAACTTTGTGTGCTTTACAGGCCCCTACTCAGAAGACGCCTCTGGTTCTTGGTAAGGTGGATAATGGCCTTTACAAGTTGTTGCTTCCTCCCACAACTTCTTCTAAGCATACTTCTCTCATCGAAACTTGTCAATTTTCAAATGCTTGTACTTCTTCTGTTGTTTGTCCCTCTATTCCCTATAGTTCTACTATTGATTCTGATGTATCTGTTTCTCTTGGCACTCTTGCCAATGTAACTGATGTTGCTTCTGACAAGTTGAATAAAGTCAATAAAATGGATATTGTTTGGCATTATAGACTTAGTCACATTCCTTTTTCTCGTATGAAAGATATTTCAGCACTTCAACATATTTTATATCATCAACAATCATTTCCTTGCCCTGTTTGTCCCTTAGCCAGACAAACTAGGCTACATTTCCCTGACAGCTCTATTCAATCCACTTCCCCTTTCCAGTTGATCCACTTGGATACTTGGGGACCCTATCATTCTCCTACTCACAATGGCTCTAGATATTTTTTGACGATTGTCGATGACTTTTCTAAAGCCACCTGGACACATTTAATGGGTGCCAAAAGCAATGCTTTTGATCTTTTGAAAGCTTTTATCAGCATGGTTGAAACCCAATTTAGCTCCAAGGTCCTCACTGTCAGGAGTGATAATGCTTTTGAGTTGGGTTCCAGCTCTGCTGGTATTGATTTTTTTCTCCCACAAGGGTATCATTCATTAAACCACATGCCCTCACACTCCACAACAAAATGGAGTTATGGAGAGAAAGCATCGACATTTACTTGAAACTGCCAGGGCTCTTCTTTTTCAGTCTTCTCTTCCCATTCACTTTTGGGGGGATTGTATACTCACTGCTACGTACCTTATTAACAGATTCCCTTCTTCTTTATTACATAAGAAAATCCCCTATGAACTCATTTACTCCAAACCCCCCACCTACTCTCATCTTCGCGCTTTTGGGTGCCTCTGTTACTCAACTGTCTCTAAGTCTAATCGAGACAAGTTTCAACCTAGAGCTTCCCCTAGCATTTTCCTAGGATATCTATTTGGAAAGAAAGGGTATAGACTATATAATCTCTCTTCCAAAACTTCTTTTGTTTCTAGGGATGTTGTGTTCCATGAACATATCTTCCCCTTTTCTACTTCATTGGAAAGTTGAATTTTTTAACTCATACGCGGCCTGACATCTGTTTTGATGTTCAACACCTCAGTCAGTTCATGCAGCGACCATGCGTGCTACCTTGCATCTTCTTCGTTACCTCAAGGGTACTTCTGAGTTTGGTGTCTTCTTCTCCTCTGATCCTGACCTTTCCCTTGTTGTTTATTGCGATAGTGATTGGGGGGCTTGTGCTGACAGTCATCGCTCTGTGACTGGGTTCTGTGTACTTTTGGGCAGTAGCTTGATTGGTTGGAAGTCCAAAAAGCAGGCTGTTGTGTCTCTTTCTTCTGCTGAGGCCGAATACAATGCTATGAGCAAAGTTGTTGCTAAAATCACTTGGGTCACTCGTCTGTTGTCTGACCTTGGGCTGCCTAGTTTCACCTCTGTTCCTCTATTTTGTGACAACCAGGCTGCTATCCATATCGCCAAGAATCCTCACATCGAGTTAGATTGCCATTTCGTCCGCACCAAGCTTTCTGATGGGTTGATCAGCCTGTCTCATACTGCAAGTGCTTCTCAATTGGCCGACATGCTCACCAAATGTCTACCTGGTGCTACTCATCACGTGCATCTTCACAAGTTGGGTCTTCTGTCACCCTCCAACTTGCGGGGGGGTGTTGGAGTTAGTGGATCCTGATATTATTTCTCCATACTTGTATTGGGCTTGACCCGATATATATGATGTATTTTCAGTAATAGGTAGTTGGGCCTCACACAACTGTATATATAGGCATGGGCCAAATATTTTGTAACAACAATTCATTTTCTTCTCAGTCTGATAATAAAATCATTTCTGATTTCTCTCTCCAGAAAGCTCCACTGTAATGGAGTCGGTTCATCATTTCCGCCTCAAATCTTAACTATTTACAAATTTAGACCAATCTTCTCAGAAAATATATTAGAATATGAACAAAAGAATCTAAGAAAAATAAGAACTTGTTACTGCAATCCAACAACAAATACAGAATACAACACTCATAGCATTCCAGCAATATCAAGAGACACAACAATTTATTAATCAACACATGAAATCCTAAAAAGGACTAATAGAACGAAAATAGAGCCAACAACATATCAATGAAGAGGAAACGAAACATAAGACTAAGGATATTACCTTTTCCGGTGTAGCGAATTGAAAAACGAGCTAATCACGAAGACGATTCCACCACCGAAGTGCGACTTCGAGAAAAAGAAAGAGGGTCGAGTCTGAACAAGAAACCAACTTGAGTATTCTCTACCTCACTTGTCAAATTTTGGGTCTGTTTTACCTTAAAAACTTTGCATTCTGGGTATTCTTTATGTATGTGAACCCTTGCCTCTATATGTGAAATATATTCTTCAACCTCTATTTTACCCAATTTTTTCCAACCTCCCAACAATGAAGAAGGAGAGGGGATTTTATAGAGGAGATCTAAGGATGGAAAAGGGGGGGAAATGAGTGAAGAATTTCGAATTTGAAAATTTGAATTCTCCTAAAGGGAGAAGGTCTGAGGAGCTGTAATTGTACGATTTTCCAACGGATTTGAATGGAGGATCGTCCGATTGTCGAGTAAGGACGAGGAGGATCGCGAGATGGAGACATCTGGATGATTCTCGGTACGGAAGGAGATAAAGGAGAGAGGAAAGAGGGAGAGGAATCGCGGGCTACGCGCGAGTGAGCAGGGGTGCTGGTTTAGTTTCACGATTTTTCCTTGGAGTTTTTGGGTTTACACGTTGAGGAGGAAGAGGACGCGAGTACAAGGGCCGGGTATGCTGTATGTATTGAATTGTTGTTGAATGAATGGGCTTCTATTGGAGTGGGTCGGTTGGGCTTGGGAAATTGAATTGGGAATTGCTAGGCTGCTGGAACTCTTTTGGTATTTGGTGTTGCTGATTGTTGAATAGAATGGGCCTGGAATTGAACTGAAATTGGCCCCAAAAAGTGTGTTTAAGGCTAGGTAATAAGATTGCAATTAGGAAATATCTTTACAGATTGGCCAAGCTAATTAAGGATTTAGCTAAAATTGGATGTAATTCGTGAATTCGGCTAAAAACTAAATAAAACAAATTAATATTAATTAATGAACGAGCTTCTTAATCTAACAAAATAAAATAAGTAACTTCAATTATGAACTAATTAATTCAAATATATAAACAATTAATTAACAAAATGTTTAAATAAAAATAAAATCTTTTTGAGACGATTTTCAAATATTCAATATATACAAAACTTTATAGACTATATAAATTATTTTAAAAACTATAAAAATTACTTAAAATGCCTTGGAAAATATTTTAAATTTTATAAAGTCGATTATTTCAAATGGTTTGAAATTTAAGAAGCTCGATAATTGATTTATATTGTGGAGGTCCAAAATTGGTGTCAACAATAATTTTTTGTCAAAGGGAGTTCGGACGAACACTCTCGACTACCTCTAGATCCGCTCCTAAATACGATTGTGGCCTTACTAAATTGTATGGAAATACTTACTACAAATAAAGAGCAAATATAATGACTTATATTATATAGTACTGCTATAAATGTAACACGTACACGTACATTATTATTGGATACATATATAATGACTTATTATTTCATTTAACGTAGATTTTTTTTTATTGAAATTCATCAAATTAAAGTCTTGATGCACATTGAGTGTAGGTGTTATTATGCTTGTACTATGGTTAATTCAGCAGCATTGGATTGGATATTTTTTTGCGGTAAATCTCCTTCTTCCCATATATGAGGAAGGGCTTCTCTTATGTTGTGTATGCTCCTCAAGGCGTGATCTGCCCCTGCTACCAAAGTTGAGCTACCCACCTGCACCAAAATAGTCAATCAATTAGCGGTTTAATTGAATTCAGTATTTTTACGCATATAATATGAATAATGTGTGCGAAAAATTAAAATTGAGCTTAGCTAACTCAATTATCCATTAGAAAGGAGGTGGAACTTACAACCACCGTGTGGAGTCCAGCTTGTTTACCACTTGCTATGTTCCGAGCGCTATCGTCGAAAAAAATCTGAAACACGAGGAGGAACAAATTATATTACTCTTCGTTCACTTTTACTTGTTCAGTATTGTCTTGGCATAGTGAAATTTCACAAAGTGAGGTCTGGAGAGGATAAAGTGTACGCAGACCTTACCTCTATTTTCAAAAGGTAGAGATTCTATTTTTGAAACTCGTGAAGCAAATTTAAGTATAGTGAACAAGTAAAAATAGACGAGAAAAATATATGAGTAGTTACAGTTTTGTTTGGATCAAGGTTTGCAATCTGAATAGCAGCCTCCATTGCTTTGAGAGAAGGCTTGCATAAAATAGTAGCATTATCCTCTAAGGAAGGATTCAGAGTTTCAAAGCATATAATACCTTCAAAACAATCTCCCAGTCCCAACTTGCTCAGAACTCTAATTGCATGTGCTTTATCACCATTTGTAAATATCTGATTAATTTACCAAGCCAATATAAAAATATATTAATATTTCTCCTAAATTGCAACCGCGCCTTTTATAGGCTACAAGTTAGAAATTTCGCTAAAAATGTACTTACAATTTTGCGTTGTGGCATGGAAAGTAGGAGGTTCCTTAGTAGTGGATCAGGTTTTAGCACCTCATATGGCAATCTTCCATGCACATATTCATGAAACTTGTCGTTGTCAAATCCATACCCTAGCTCCTACATCGGGCACAAAGATTAAGAAAGAAATAAAGTTATACAAAACGTACTAGTAGTGTTGATTAAATATGTCATGGTGCATTTATATGTATGAGTTGACCATAAAAATTAAAATCATGTGGGTAAAATGAGAAGTTAATTAATTTAAACATACGACGAAATATTTTCAAATATATAAATGTTTCATTCTCTTTTTAACAAACTAAAAATGATGATTTTTTTTTTTTTACCTTCAAGCCTGCCATTGTTGTGCCGTATTCTCTGTATAAATCCAAGCACATTTTTGGCACTTCACTTTCTTCAATATTCAGGTGATACAACATATATTCTAAGAAATTAAACAAGAATATGCTAATTAATTAGCCAACAATATATTATGTATTATAATTTTATTGGTTAATTACAATTGGTACATGACAAGATAATATATATAAAGTATAGTATACCTTCTATATTTTTGCGACAAGCTAGGTTGACACCTGAACTAAGAGGATATAAAGTGTCATCCATATCTGGGTAAAACAAAAATACATTAATTTTGATAAGAAAATTATTCAATCTCTAGTCTAGCAATAATAAAGGATAGTTCAGTACACTAAAACTTACGTTAGTTTAGTACACTAAAACTTACACTATGCACTGAATTTGGGGAACATATACATAGTAATGTAACCAAATTAAATAATAATAATTGAAAAAACATACCAAACAACAGACACTCATACTTAAGAGTGTTGGACCTTGCAACGCTTTCCATTCTCAAGAGTAGCTTCACCTTGCTATTACATGCACAAATATTTTGAAATGTCAGTTCGATTGGCCACACTTTTAAAATTTATTTATTTTTAAAAAATTTTTTTTATTAAAAATACTTTAAGAGATGTAATTTATGTTTGATAAAATTAGCTAGCTATTTTATTTTTTTTACCAATATTTCAAAAGTGCTTTCGGAGAAGAAAAAAATTCAACTTAAGCTAAATCTTTAAAATAAGTAATTTTAAAAAACTAACTATATCTTATTTACAATAAGCTTGACCAAACATAACTATCAAAATTCGATAAAATCTCTTAATTAAGAAACTGATGCTTTACTTGAAACTTTTTCCTAGTTGGGGAGGAGAATGAGGATAATCAAACGTATATTTCATATAATCAAAGTGTTATATTAATTCAAATACTAAATAATTAAAACAATTTATTTTCTCAATATCTAAATTTGTAAAATTCATTTTTCCTTAAAAGCTAATAAATACTAATAAATTTTAATAAAATACTAAATTAATATAATACTATATGATCAATAGAATAAAATGATAATGTTTAGCAATGATGATTATGAATGACGATTACTGATTTTTCAATTTAAAGGGGTATAAGGCTATATCAAATAACCAAGTTCAAAAGGGTAAATAAATTACTCCATCTGTCCCTATTTAGTTGTCCACTTTAGAAATGACACACAGATTAAGGCAACAATGATTAATATAGTGAAGTTACAATTTACCCTTATAGTACAATTTACAATTCCAAAATAAATTCACTCAAGATAACTAATCAATGCTAGGAAGTTCATAAACTTATTTACTTTATTTATGACAATTTTATTTAAATAAGGGTATAATAGGAAAAAATTTGTTGTCCTTTCTTGATTTGTCAAAATGGACAACTAAATAGAGACAACTAAAAGAGGAAATATGAACAACTAAATAGGGACGGAGGAAGTACTTTAGAATGAATCTAAATATAAAATGTGCCAAATTTAAAGGAGTCTTTAAATATTCTGCCAAAAATAATTAAAGTAATTGATAAAAGCAAAAGATGTTGGGTAATATAAATTATATATACTACAAATCAAGAAAAAATGAACTTCTATTACGAAAGTCATAAAGCACAAATAAAAACTAAAGCAAGCATGTAAACGAATATATTAATCATTGTATTAATATATTCGTTTACACGATTAAAAATATAATGAGATGATTAAGCTTTTAAATCAAAGGTCTCAAACAAACAACTAGAGAGTGTTTTGATCAAAATGGTCCTTCATCTATAGGGGTTGAATTAATATAGATTGAATTATTTTAATCTTTTATATATATCATCTTATCCAAATAGTTCTTAATGTATATAAAAAGAGTATCATTTTGGTCTTTAGTCCTAAAAACTAACTGAAAAATAAAAAAGTTATTAAACTTAATAGTGGGTCCCACAGTTGTTGGACCCTTTCTTCCTCTCTCTTTCTGCTGCCATTTCTTCTTCTCCATTTCTTTTCTCCACCATTTTTTCTCCAATTTCCAATTGATTTATTTTACAGTTCACTGTCAAAATCCTCTCTTACATACAAAAGTTTCTCCAAATTTCAAAAAATGTTTGTAAATTCAAAACCCATTTCAACAAATCTAATTCTGCAGAATGTCACTTTCGTTCTCTCTAAGTAATTCAAACACTTTTTTCAGTCTCCTAAAGTTGCAAAGCGAATACACGATTATATCTTTTTAAATTAAAAAAATAAAAACTGAATGGACAGAGATGCAAAATAAAAATTTACCAACATTTTTTTAAAAAAAATTGAAGAAATTTTTGTAAGAGAAGAATAAATCAATTGAAAATTGGAGAAAAAATGGTGGAAGAAAAAAGTTTAACAATTTTTTTTACTTTTTAGTTAGTTTTTTAGGCTATGAATCAAAATGATACTCTTTTTATATACGACTATTTGAATAAGGTGACATATACAAAAAACCAACATAATTCAACCCCTATAGATGAAGGACCATTTTGATCATCTTCTCCTCGATGGGCTTACTAGCAAAATTGGGATTTGTTAGGCCAAGTAAATTTGGGAAGTTCTAAAGGAGAGAAAACAATACTTTAGTTTATTACTTCATATATTCTATTTTAGGCGACAATTTTTCTTTTTATATGTTTTAATAGAAATGATATTTATTTCTATATTTTAAAATAATTTATCGTTAGATCTTTTTTACCGGCCTTAATGATATGTATATATACACACAACACAAAAATAAAGTTCTGGCATGTTTAATATCACATGATCCACAAAAAAATCTATTCTTTTATGCACAAAAAGACTATAATATGTTTAATATTACAAATTTCATAAATCTTTCGTTTTTTTCTTAAACTTCGTTTTTTGTTGAATAGTACCACAGAAAATGAGAATAAATACAAGCTGTGTGCTTTAATTTAATTACCTGATTGATGAAAATCTTGAAGAAATGAAGCTAGCTCGACAGCAGCTTCCTGCACCTACAAGATACAAATCACGTATATGATATATATAATTGCCTTGATTGGATGATGACTACTTCATGTAGAATTGTAGCTAATTTATAGTAGATTGTTTTTTACTTTTTAAAATATTGGGGGTACCTAACTCCCTATGTAGGAATAATTTTTTATTTTTTGTTATTTTTCATATCTATATTGTGGTCTGATTAAATTCGGATTCATTCATTGCATGATTCATTTTCAAGGGTGACACTCTCAATAAGATTTTTTTCCATTCTCTGAGATCTGAACACGAAACTTGATAAAAAGATTTCAACCATCTCACCAAAATTAACGTTCAAATAAATTAGAATGGGGAATATTAGGTAAAGGCCACTAGCGTTCCACTTTGAACATCTTCGTGGCCCTTACTTCACTAGTTGGGAATGTGTCATTTAGAAGAGAGCATGCAAAAAATGTTTACACTATTAGTAGTAAACTAAATTTATTCCTAATTGAAAACGATGGATTTAATTTGGTGAGTATTATGCTCTCTGCCTCAATCCTATTGGACGAATATTTCTTGGCCCCTACATTATTGTAACTCTTTTTTTTTAATGTGTGTTTGGTTTTAATCATGTGTTATAGTAATTCAATGATTTCGACTAATTTAAATTAAGGGATAATTTCAGAGACCTCCCTCCGAGTTTCACTCTATAACACTCACCTCCCTTGTGGTTTACGATATTACGTCTATCTCTCTTATTTTCATTTTCTTGTAATCATTCTTTAAACCTATTTAAAATAAATATAAATTAATTTAGATTTGACATTTTTACCCTTCTATATATTAATTTCTTCATATTAATAAATAAATATTATATATAAAAAAATAACTAATTTAACAAATACTTTAAAAAGTAAATAATCACAAATACATTAATACTATTTTATATATATAAAAAAAAAAGTTGGCCCACCATTTTCACCAAATATTAACTCTTCATCTCCATTTCATCTTTACCAATTCACTTATGATTTTTTTTCTCCACAATAACCCATCCTTTTCCGGCAACAATTTCTTCAAAAATCGAAGATAAAAATGAACTCCCCAAGAGAGAAATCCGATAAGAACGATCAATTTTGCTCTAGTTAAACATTTCCACAAGCTAAGAAGAAAAATGATCCAAGAAATAGAGATAAGTAGTTGAAAATTAGATCTAAGCTTGCATGTGTGGTCAATAATGGAGGAAGCTGTTAGTTTCTCAAAGTAATTGAATTTGTAATTTTGAAAGTGACGACACAATTGTTGATTGCAGCAGTGATGATGATCATCATTTTCTCTAAATACCCACAACTACTCAGCGTCCTACCCAACCTCCGAACTCTCCTTGGATAGAAGGGTAAAATTGTCAAATCAAAATTAATTTGTATTTATTTTAAATAGGTTTAAAGAATGGTTACAAGAAAATGAAAATAAAGGAGACAAACGTAATATCGTAAACCACAGGGGGTGAGTGTTATAGAGAGAAACCTGGAGGGAGGTCTCTGAAATTATCCCTTAAATTAAAGTTTTTTTTAGTATGTTCTTATTTTCTAGTGTTCGAACCTGCGATCTTTACTTAAGAAGAGTTAGAATTTTGAGTCAGTGATTTTGAATTCTAAAAATAACAATTTATTGGGTTCGTGATAAAATTATTTATACATATAATATTCGGATCAAAACTATTGAATTCTGGCGAATGAATAAATAGACTTATAGCTCTGACCAAGAATAATAACAACTTGCATCACACACCTCGAAGGTTTGACTCGTGTTTTAATTGTGAATGGTATTATGCTTGAAAAAATAGCATCGACTACTCAATTTATTCTATTTGCCCTTCTCGTTTGGCAATTGGGAAGGTATATCCCCATTGGTGCTAACGCTATACTTTCTTAAGCTCTTAGTGGTCGTTTAACCGTTGGTTAGGAGCTAAGTTATTCATGTGTATTTTTTGGTTAAACAAGATTTTATTTATAAACATGCTAAGCTATTACATTAGCATGATACTTAATACAGTGTTTGATTTGCAATTTAGAAATCATATAACTAATACATAATATTAGAAAGAAATCTATATATTATTTTATGCAGAATAGAATATGTACTCCCTCCATCCAACAATAGTTGTTCACTATATTAAAACTAGTTGTCCAACAATACTTGTTCAATTTAGAAAATTAAGAGATAATTTGTCTTTTGTGTCGATTTTACCCTTATTTTTAAATACTATTATCATCTAACACATATCTCAAAGCATTAAATTTAATAAAGTCAAAAGATAATATAGTAATATTACCTTTATTATTTATTGTTTTTAAGGGATGTGTCAAGTCAATAACAGACAACTATTATTTTAGAACATTGGATAAAGTATATATTTAGCAAATGCCTGCAAAAGAATAATAAATGGATAATATCATTTTGCAGATCACAAAGTACATATTCCTTATTCTCGTCGAGGCTGAATAGTACTAGTATATATTAGCAGTCCTAGGTAGGAATAAATTAGAAGGGAAATAAGTCAAACCTATCATGTCCTACACAAATTGTCCAATTTTGTGCTTGATTCTTAAATGTATACCCTTGCTATTATTAAGAAAGAACTTTGTTGTTGTTCCTTGACAAATCTTTTTTTCTCGAAGAATTTGAACATGTAAAATTCACTTATTTCATGTTGAAAATCCATCAAGGGCAAGGGAAAATATAAAACGATTTGCTACAGAAAGGATTTGAATGGACTAAAAATGTAATGGGGAGTAAAACTGAAAAATTCCAGGGTATAAATTCAAACCTTTTTCCCAAAATTAAATGCTCATAAATTTGGCCAAACAAATTCTAATTTTTTCCAAAGAGATTGTGAAATAGGGCATGTTTGTGGACTAAATAGCTTCCACTAAAAAAGGGCATGGTTGTGAAAAAGTGTCTTAATTTGACTGACCATGAAGTTTAAGAAATAACGAGACTTTTGAATCTTATGATCTTAAATTAAAGTTGTGGTACTATTTAAAATTGCATGTAGAATGTTGAACTTGAAAAACATACTCAATATAGAACGAGGCACTCTTTCTAGGACAAACTATAAAGGATGCCTCTGGAACAAACTAAAAAGGAAAGGAGGACGGAGGGAAGTACTATCTTCCTGTCCCTTTTTCTTGCCAGCAGCTATCTTTCTAGTGAAACTTTTCCACAACTCCATGACGTTAAAATCTTAAACAATATTTTGTATAGACTAAAAGATTTCATCCTGGATAGGACAAATACACGATCTTACTCATCTCCAACACCC